>JAQGAF010002001.1:0-25771 GCA_034687865.1 Kryphioiulus occultus
CTACTAAAATGGGAACATCACACATTGGCTACTCAATTACGTATAATACATTGTTCGATGTATTTCGTAATGCATTGAAAAATGCATTTTAAAATACATTACTAAAATACATTGCTGTGTGCATTTAGAAATGTATTTGCTGTGAATGTCTTGCCACAAAATACATTTTCAAATATATTTGCAATACATTTCCCAATTATCGATGTATTTCAAAATGCATTTAAAATGCATTTCCTTTTCATGTGGGAATGCTAACTCATTCACTGACATTAAAGGCTCGTAGATGAACAACTCCTTTAAACAGTTCAACCGGTTTCAGCACCATTTTCAGCAGCAGAGGATATTAATAAAATGAAGAATGAACGGGGATAGAAGCCAAAAAGTTTATTTTATACTAGTATATAAATTTACTTGGGAAAGCTATATTAGGGGCACCTATTTTGTTGACTTCGAACTGGTGTGCAAGATGTGATGGCACAGTAAAGACGAAAAAAGCTTTTAAAGTACTCGAGATGCTCGTAAAACCGAAATTAGCAGTCACTAATTTCAAGGACAATGCGACCAAGAAGGTCTTGTATTGGTCGGTAATAGCCGCTGTGAAATATTGGCAGTAACTCAGCCCTTTATGTATAAAACAACCTCTTTAACCTTGTATGCAATCTGTTCAATACATAAATGCAAAATAGCTTCCTCGATCCTCTACGAACATATATAAAACTGCGCAATAACGTTTCTGATAGCAAATGTGCGCAAAAGTTAATCTGCATGCATGGTTTTACCTCAACGACCACTCGGTATAAAGCATAGCTTGCATGGAGCGGTCTCGAAGTGGGTAATGAAAATGTACATGCAGGGTGCCAACCCATAACGTTACACATTAATTGAAGGAAGCCCTGCATTGTACACTGCATGTACAGTATGTGCACTTCTATACATGAATACCTGCAATTGAGGGGATGAAGTGCTTGGATACTTGAAATAACCTAAAAACAGAATTTATTTATCTACCCAACCACCAGGCAATTACTGCTATCCTAAGAGCCGGTAGGAAAAGCCAACTGTCTCATAGCGTCTATGACACAGCTGGATACTTTTTGTAGTACAGCCTTAAAAATTGCAGATATTCTAGGTCAAATGATAAAAATCACTAAAGCAAACTTTGATAGGGTGAAAATGCTCAAAAGGTTATTCATCGTTGAGCCTATATGTGACCAAGTCTGTGTTCAGAAGCGACTTTTCAAAACTTGCACTTCAAAATGAAGGAAACCCCATACCCATTGTCAAATTAAAACAATAAAGGACATCAATGCGATGCTGCCCTTTAGCTGTCACAAGAAGAGGTGTTTTGTGGATGATTTTTTGTGGTGCAATAAGTTTAGAGGTTTCAACGTTTTGTGTTGCACAGATGGTGGCACTTAAAGCAGTTTAGCAAAATCCTAAATGCTCATTTCTTTTTTTCTTCTCACAACAATGAATTTTATTCAAACACTACAGTATAACATGTATTCTCTGTTCAATTTATGCTAAATACCTTAATGCTGCAAGAGTACATGCGTATGGCGCCCCACTCCCCGGAAATCAAGTTTATTGAGTAACGCAGATGGGATACCCTTAAAACATACATTACGTTTATACATGTACGGTATAATTATTTATATATTTACGGTATAATTATTTATTTATTTACGGTATAATTATTTATATACTTATACTCTATGCTAATTATTACACAGGCATCACACATGATCAATTTAAACACATTTCAATACATGTATAAGGGAACGCCGTAGTCAAAATTTTTATCAAACAAGCTCAAGAAAAAGTATATTTGCAGCATTTTTCAGCATTAATCTTTAATGAAATGCTGAGGGTAATTTTTCAAGTAATTAGAAAACCAATCTCGCATTTTATAGGGGACTTTGATGAGAACGCTAGGAGGATTTTTTTTTAGAAAAATTAGATTGCAAATGGTGAATATTATCTTGCACACAACTCTACAAAAAAGATCGTTTTGTGGTTTAGAGAACGCCGATAAAAACAATTCATTTTAATGACTTTTATAGTCGTTTAAACGGATTAACGAACGTAGTGAGTGCCATTGAGATTTTCGGTTTTGGGTAAAGATGCTAACAATTGAAGGACATACATGTAATGACGTCAACGCATAGACTGAAGGCGTGACGCAAGCGCAGACTGCACTTCCTACCACAAGCGTGCTTGATCATGACGCCATCGAAAAACTTGGAGAAAAAGGTTCATTTAGTTTCTTGCATGGTGCAAACATTTACCATGCCATTCACTCCACCTACAAGTGATTTCTGTTAATATGCGGATATGCGGATAGATGTACCGCATCTCATATTTTGTCACGCCAAATCGTGTCAGTGAAATTGATTTTTTTCCAATAACTGTCTTCTAGTGGCGCGCATTTACGTATCACGTGTACAACCAGGCAGCTTTTTCCATCAATTTAATTTCAAATTTTGAAGTATGGTTATTTTTGTACAAAAAATGCAGACGTATAATACAAGTTATCGACATGAAGTTTGTTATTTCTACTCACTAGTGATTCGTTTTGAAATCAGGTTTCGCTACGTAATACCACTAAGACTTTGTCGATAACGTTCTAACCCATGCAATGGGTGTATCAGACTGGTCACAAAAATATCGTGTTGATACTGGGTGTCTGTAAAAGACTACAGCAAGCGGTTTCAATATTCTGCCATGAATTTTGTATCCAGCATATTATCACAGTTAATGTGCAAATAGATAGCAAGTTTTTTGAGACATCTGTTAGTTCTCTGATAGATAGGCCTACACTATATTATCAAACGCGCTCATCAAAAAATCTGCGATATCGCTGTAATCATTTATAAACACCCTGTATATCGTTATCGACAATAATAACAAAATTTGCAAATTATACATGTACGCTTTTACGTTATTACTTAGAATTTATTGTAAGGGATGTTCCATTTCCAAATTAAAAACCGTTGCTCAAACACCTCAAGTAACATTTTGAAAGTTGTAGAGCATACTTACTCAAATTATTTTTCATACGTTTCATTTAATTTATTATCATCTTGTACAAAGCACTCAAAAAAAATAAAATGTTGTAAAACTTCCCGTGAAGCTTCACTGCCACGCGCCATTTCTCCAGGACTGTCTAACTGCTTTACGAAAATGCTGCATGTGAACCAGTGCACATGTAAGTGCCCCAATTATAAAGGAAAAAAACGCCATTTTACCTGATCATTGCAACATTTGCAAATGCAATGGTCAACGTGAGGCATTTTCATAATGCGGTTAGATTGTCCTGGTGAAATGGCAGGTGGTAGTGAAGCCCCTGGGTGAGTTTTATACCGTTTTATGTTATTTATTTTTTTGGTTTCTACACGATGTCAATAAATAAAATGAAACGTGTTTTAAACTAATTCGAATTTGCTCTACAGCTTTCAAACTGTGACTTAGGGCGTTTGAGCAACAATTCTGAATTTTAAAATGGATTGACCCTTAAAATGAATTTTAAGGTCAAAGGTCACTTGACCGTTGAATTGTCCATGGTCCATAACCTATAAATCCGTGATCAACATAAATTTACATTTGCATAATAAGTAATAAATTCACCTCCCCAGTTATTCTGCCTCACCCGGTTAAATAATTAATGTGGACATTTTATTACTTGGGCACCAAGTATGACTTTTTTGTATTTTCAGTGGTCCCTGTGGTCAGGGAGATTTATTTTAAAACGTGGAATGGTCAGGCAAGTTGAAAATTTCATCTCTGCACGGAGGAACCTTGATACATAAATTTATGCTGAATTGATTGAAGGTAATACATATGGCTATTACGCTGTTATTGCTTTATACTACACATTTCCAATAAGTTTAGTGGAATTCGCTTTCAATTCAATAAATATATAAATGGATACACAGCGGCTCAACAGCGGCTCAATCTTGAGCAGTAAATCTATATTTTGACAAAAAAAAATTGAAAAATTGCTCCTTAATGTGCTGACACGTCTCGTATGTTTTTGAAATTAAACGTGAAGATAAAATCAATAAGGATAAATCCCACATTTTCAAATACAGGGATCATGCTGGAAATGAATGACCGACATGTACTTATATGGTAGAGTAAGCGGAAAGTGGTATACGACCATGACATTTAATATAGAGAAGACGAACCACAGGATCAAAAAACAGTATTCGAAGTAATTTATTAAAGCACATCAACTGGAATGTAGGAAATACGGCAAATACGGTTTGGGAAATACGACAACATAAGGCCTAATCACAATACACGTATTTTAAGGATAATTCAGTTAATGAAGACAGATGAAATTTGGAGATGGTTAAATTTATTTGAATGTACTATACATTATACCCTGCTCCAGTGTCCCAGTTGTCGCAATAAGGGCAAAGTAACTTTTTTTTGGACTTTATTTTACAGGTAGAGGGTGGTTACAAATGACTGCAGTGGTTTCATGAATTTTTGCGGCCGTATTATTAGAGATAGAGCGAGCTAGTTTAATTATATCAAACACGTATCTTTCAAAGTTTTTTTTTTGGAATTTTTCAGCGATGAAATGTTTCTGCTTTCCGCCGCTAGAGGGCACTGAGTTGAAAGATACCATTTACTACTCAGCGCCCTCTAACGGCGGAGGCCGGAAACATATCCCTTCTGGAAAATTCTCAAAAAAAAAACTTTGAGAAACGCCGCAAAAATTTCACGAAATTCCTAACCAGGCTGAATTGATTGCAGCTGTTTCGAGGGCGCTGAGTCGTAAAATGGCGCATTTCAACCCAGCGCCCTCCATAGGCGGGAGGAGGAAACATTTCATCGCCAGAAAATTCCAAAGAAAACTTTGAGAGATGCATGTTTGATATCACCGAAATCGATCCTATGGAGAACCTAATATATAACTCGATTCAATTCAATGCAGTATCACTTGGGAGGCAGATATCGAGAATTAATAGATATGTTAAAAAACTTAAGAGAGTATTTCTATGTATGTGCACCTTTTCAATGATTATAATTATGTCGAATACAACACTTAAAATGATTTATTGAAAATTTTTCAAAATTTGCAATCATCCTGTACATCATGCCATTCTCCAACCAAGCATGGACTGCTCCTAACAACAGCTCGTAGCATGGCAGTGATTGCTTGGTGAATGGGCAGCAATTATAGGAAATACCGTGTTGGGGCTATTTTAAAGCAGGCTGTTAGGTTAGGTCAGGTAAGGCACAAATACACAAAAAATAATAAATAAAAATGCATTTATTGAGAGAAATAGGGCAAGTAAATATTTTGTGCACATTTGTAGCAGGGCATGCAAAATGGAAAGTACCGGTATCACGAGAATTTCACTAGGTTTTCACGAGAGTGACGTGAGGATTCCAGAATGCATACTGCAAGTGACATTACACGTTACGTTCTTGGTGCGTTGGAATCTAAAATTATCCTATCCTATACTATTAAACGAGCTAATCTACAGTAATTGTGGCTGTGTGTGTTGGTATTTTATATCTCGGAAACAAGCTTCCGGATTTCGCTGAAATAGGTAAATATACTGTTTTCGGGTTTGAAAAAGCGATTTAGCTTGGTCTCGACTTCGAGAAGACTCATCTAAGGGGTGAATTATTCGAAATAAAGACGTCAAAAATGCATTCAAACGCTGCACGCGGACCGATCTTGCGCGCGATTGATTTCCGAATTTGCACGCTCCTGAATTAGAATTCTTTCGCGTTCTGGCAATTAAACGTTGGCCATGGATTTTGGTTCGAAAAATACATGTAGCCTAAGCAGCAAAAATGAAACTGAATTTGTGGTGAGATTTAGACATTTTATTGTAATTACCATAATAGTTTAGGGGTTTGGGAGGCCACACTGATTTATTCTGTAAAGACTTAATGTAAAGAATTGCAAGCCCGAATAGGAATTAGGAGCACGTTCTGCCACATTCTCCACTAGAAAATTTGATTAAATGAGATTGAATCTACCGTTTTAGGTGCGAGAAAACATCATATAGGGGTTAACTAATTAAAATACGAATGAAAAATTGGAACTCAGGGTATCTATGAAAAAGTTATAAACTTTACATTAGAAGCATGGAATTTTTGCCTTTGACTGGTTCACAAAATAAAAATTTGGGTTAAAATTCAACATTTGTCAACCAAGTTTGCGACAAACTTCGTCTACGACGTTTTTTTTTCTGCCAATGATAACATCATCACTGTGGCAGAGGAGGTTTCTATAGTAGGCATTGACAAATTAAGTCATTGAAATGTCATGGCATTTGCGATACCAAATGCAATAGACATCCTGTAACTCAAAGTTGTCCATATTGATGAATGGTGTCAAATAGGTCTACCATTTAACTTGTACATGCCTTCAGCCCCCCTTCATCGAGGAAAGCTCGGTCTCCAGGTACTCACTTTTAATGGTAGGACGATAATCCAACGAGTAAGTTGTAGAACGTTGTAAAATTAGTGTAATGTGTGAATTTGCGAAGATATATTTATCAGTCGTAAAGTTGCTGTCGGCAAGTTTATTTTACGCCGGTATACAAGTCTGCACTGCAAGAACGCACGGCAGGAAAACTCGCTGCAATTCTTGGATACAATGCCAGTTCTCAGTTTAGCCTTGACGCCATAAATCATGCACAAACAAAACGTTCGTTTTATTAATTTATGCATGACGTGATTTTAATTGTCTAAGAAGTGAAATGCAGCATTGTACCCAATAAGTGTTGGCGAGCTTTCCTGCAATGCATTCATGAAATGCAGGATTCAAATGCATACATACACTAATTTTACGACGCTCTACAACTTTCTAATTTGACTTTTTGTCATATCTTTAACTGTTAAAATTTTAGATTCGCACACCCCATGAAAGTGACGTGCAATGTCGCATCCACTATACTTCCGCGAATCGTCACGTTACTCTCGTGTCATCTGTCAAAGCATTTTACCGAATTTTATCTAGCTGTTGCCTCAATCTGTATGAGTTGTTAATACAATATCTACATGCACATGCACATTATCCCAATGTGGTGGATACTTGAATAGTCGGATGAAGGAATACATGTTTACATACACACTTTCGATGGCTTAGTGGCAATACCACTTACGTATCAACATTTTTCTACCAGTCTTTTGAGGGATTACTACTGCGTGTCTTAATTAGCATATAGCAAACAACATCTGAGCCAATTTTGCATTTTTTCAATAAAAATAATAACTGAGATCTTAATGTTGCTTCGTTAAACTTAAAGGCTAATGACATGAAACAACCTCCATGCAAGTATTACTACTACAGGCCATCGATTTATTTGTGAAAAGTCTTGTAAGTTGTGACAACTGCTCTGTAATAGTGCCGACCTAAAATTTTAGTTTTGTTTGAAAATGCTTTTTTTTTCCTTTAACAAATTTGTCGGTAACTTTCTTGTGTCTAGATATGCTAACGGTTCAACGACTAACGGTTAAACAAGAACCGGATTTTCGAAGTTTCACTGAATTACCAAACGATATTTTATAAAATTGTTGGCAAAAATTCTCACTTAATACTACTATTTTGGGTAAAAATTCCAAAGTATAATTTAAAACAAACAAATTATTCTAAAGAAGTTTGGGCTAATCATTTGTGGTCTAGTTCTCAAAAACGTACATAAAAACCGCGAAAATATACTGTGGAGAATTTGAATTAGTATAGGTGTGTCGAAATATGGTCGTACATTCTTCGTTGATAACACAATCCGTTCACCTTTAAATATCGCATTCTCCTCGGAAGCTGCATGGACCACATCCAGCTGCTCACCGATATTAATTAAATCCATTCGTGAGCCACATGTTACCGCTTCATTGCTGAAAATGAAATGCGGTTAAACCACGAGAATTTGTAAAGCTCTCACGAGAATGTTAGAAAGCAACTTCTTGTTTAGTCGATATTTTCTAATTAATGTTGTGGGCACGACTTGCTCAAAAATACATGGATGTGAATAGTCGTGGGAAACGTCATGTATAGTCATGACAACACTGTACATAATGGGATTGGAATAATCGTACCTACATTACATATGCATGCACATGTATACATCCTTGGAATCAATACGCTTATACCTGTAATGAAACCCTTTATCTCCTTTAACGTCCCTATTTATTTCCTCTAGTTTCAGTTCCACTGCTATATAGAAAAATTCAAATGGTTGTGGCAGTTGTGTGGGTGTCTATGCTTACTGTATAATTTTCAAAACTTTACTCGACGGACTTTAAGATTACAGCAATGTCATTACCATGACTGCCTCTGTAAGGCAATATACAGTATAGTGTCATCTATGAATTTCGTGTGTCTAATTTTACTAATTTTACAATTTTCGTATTTGTTGATATTCTCCGTGTATGCAACAATTTCGACAGCGATTGTTGTGGTCATCTACAGGGTACCTAGTTTAGCTAAATCACTATCTATTGTAAATCGACTGTATATTTATTAATTATTGATGGATTTTCGCCAAGTAAACTTTATTGTGTTCCAGAATAATTTAGAGAGGGATAAAATTGCTGTCCAGTTACGTTATCAAGATAACAAGGTTCACATACTCAATAATTGGCCTGCCAGTGTACTGTGGATTTCACACCATAGAGTATTCATAAGTATTCCAAACAATTTCTCACGTCTTCTAGAACACAAGAAAGTTTACTTGGTGAAAATACATCAATATTTAATAGAAATATAGCCCATTTACAATTAGTGACGCATGGCGGCCATTTTGTCTCTCATCCTCGCTAGATCCATCTCAGTTTGTGGTGAACATTTTAAAACAAATTCTCCATTATTCTGGAACACAATAAAGCAGTCAAAAAATACAGCCCATTTACAATATATAGTGATATCGTACATGTATATCGCCACCCTGTAGAACAAAAGGAGATATGATAACGATTATTTCGAAGTTCCCTAAATAAGGTATTCCTTGAATTTCTGAAATTAATTTATGATTGCATTTTCAAGCGTAGGCATTTTGTTTGAGTTCTAGTAATTCTGCGTTGCTTCGGCTAAAAGTAATTTGATCTGAGCCTAAGCCTTACATGTTCTCTGATATTGGAAGGGGATGATCACAATTGTATATTGGTTCATAGATTCCGCAGCCTGTAGCCTAGCTTCCTTATGTTTACCTTGTCAACAGATATTTTTGCACAAATAAAGCTCTATCTTAATGTGCAAGGGATAGAAATGCGTCTTTAACAGATCATACCGTGGAGATTGCGGTACTGCATAACAATTCTGGTTTGGCGTTGATGGATCATTGGGTCAAATTTTAACATTTCAGATCTGCTTGTTCCCTGACATTTAATGAACCGACAAACTGTATGAATTTCATGTAGGTAATCTGATCAATATCTGTTGCTTTCACATTACAATAACGCATAGAGAAAAAGTTGCAAGTGCCCAGCAGGTCATGGCTGTGTCATTCCCTCTTTATTCCTCTCGAATGGTTTAATGCGTGGTGTTTTATACAGGGGAAGAATATGTCGGATATCTAAAGTGTCGTCAATATGGCATCAGCCTGGTAAAGTCTACTTGCATTTCTTAATAGGAAGGGGCAAGTGAGAATTCCAGAAAGCACAGCACACGTGACATTGCGCCACGTTCTAGTTTGTGGAACTAAAACTTTAATCGTTACAGATACTGTTTAAGATAAAAGGTGCTTGATTTGTCGTAAATACTACACCTTTTAAGGTGGTTAGAAGCACCCATGATGATGAAATAAGCTGCTTATAAACACTTTTCGTCAAAATACCAAATAATAGCCTATGCTAACTGGCATCCCTTTTAGATCATTATTTCCGTCATCCTTTCCTTATAAGGAAGCTTGTTTCATGGGTGCTTATAAACACCTAAGTATTTGCGACAAGTCATAACACCCTTTTTATAGTGTAGGGAAATATCCAATAAGAAAGTTATAGAAAGTCATGAAATTACTTTAATTAATGGGTGTACCGGCATTTGCTAAAGTTAATTATCAATCGCAAAGTTGCAGCTTTAATATACCCATGTTTGATTTATTAAACAGCCTATCATTATAAAAATGTATGAAATTCGTGTTTGGGTAATGTTTATGAACCATAGGGGGCATTTGTAAAATATTCGAAAATTGTAGTGGTCTGCACCCCTGCCCCATTGACCCCAACTTAAAAATTTCAAAAGGCAACCATACCGTAAAAAATGACTAATTTTGGCGCAAACGAAATTGAAATCGACCAACCCAAACGTTGCCACGCTCCAAAATGTGTTTTTCAGTCTTTTTTCATAATTCACTACTATTATCCAAAAAGATATAATAATATGATGAAACCTCTTGGAATCATTTACAACATTACAATTGTACGGGAATATTTGACGTCAGAAATTTGCACTTGCCAAGTTTTCATTGCCAAGTATGGCTTGTGACATTTCATTGGAAAGCCCTCAGAATGAAAAAGTAACTTGGTGCAAACAAAAGTACAATCGGTTGACCAGATATGATCAAATATGTTATCTTATCAGATCATGCGCTTAGAAAAGGTAACATGAAATCAATCTGCTTTTAAACTCTCTTATAAGTTAGCAAATATCCATGTAGTTTATTATTGCCTACAAACAATGACCTACATGTACATTTGGAATTTTCATTATGCAATAAAAATCAATTAAGTATTGTTCTTCAATGGTTAACCAATTCTTTACATTCCCATCAAACGATTTTACGTTGTTTGCCACAAATCAGTTTTCATTTTAAAGGCTTTCCAATGAGCGAGGAATTTAGTTTTCACTTTTACAAATTTCCAAAACTTGGTAAGTGTAATTCATGCGCTATAGAAATGTTGTGGGTGCTTCCAAGCGGTTTCATCCTGTAATCGTGAATTGTGAAAAAACTAATGAAAAACAGCGTAGCAACTAATTGAGTGGACGATTTCAATTTCGTTTGCAGCAAAATTCATCATTTTTAATGGGCTTTCATTAATGGTATAACAAGGTTGGGTTGTCATTTGAAATTTTTATAGTTTCGGTCATTGGGAGTCAGGAGAAGGGTTACTGCCTTTTGTGAATATTTTTCAAATGGTTCCCACTACGGTTGATGTACATTGCTCTACTGTACGAATTAAGCGTTTTTAAATGAACACCCTGCATATATTTGGGCACCGATTACTTTCAATAAGCTTATTACCTCAAACGTGCTGGAAATTCACTCGCAAAAGTTTTGAACAGTGCCTAGTTGAAGTTTATATCAATCTTTTAGCAATATATTTATTAAGTTACTTTACCATTAATGGAACTAGGAGTGGGTATAATGAACTTGAAAATTGCTATGCTGGTCACTGATTGGGGAAGATTTTTCGTTTAGAAACAATGCAGCCATCAAACCAATTCTATCCTCGATATTTTAGTGTCTCCATTATTTTGTCCACCCCCAGTATACATGTGTATGAGATCCAGGAGCATTCCCTCGTGTAAATATCCGAATGTTCTAAAGTTTAGTCTTCCATAAAGTTCGCTCGGGGCAAATTTATCGTGATTTCAAGAGTAACGACTATTTAAATTGATTTTCTGAAGAGTAATGGATTTTTTCTCGAGTGTTCTGCTAAGCGAACGTAATATGTAAGCAAGCATATTGGCTACATAAAACGCAAAAGTAAAATCGTTCCACGTTCTAAAATAGTTTTCATTCGAAAAATTTATGATAGCATAATTTTGTTTCAAAAACTGATTTCGTAAATTTATCTCTGCTAAGGATTTTGAACTGAATTCAATTTTAAAGGGATTTACTGGTAATCAAAATGCATTTACCAGGGTGATGTGACATGTTTTCCTTCTACCGGGTGGAAAACAAGTCTCCATACGGAGGCAATAATATTTCTATTTCATGACTTGGACCCAAAATAACAATTATTTTGTGTTCTTTTGTGATAAGCATCACAATGTGAGTCTAAAAATGTCGTTCATTAATATCATATTTTTGCTGTATTTTGTTAGGGCTTAAATGGTCCTTAGTGGATGGTCCTAAATGGATGGGGTTGTGCACTATAGGCCCCCACACCCATAGATTGCCATTGAATTGTTCTTTAGGGAAATTAGGGTCCAAGTCATGTAATAGAAATTTTATGGCCCCGTATACTTGCACCACGTGTAGAGAAACATTTCTGTTTATTTTTAGTTTATCGTGGATTTCAGCCAGACTTATACATGTATACGATAGCCATGCAAATTTCGTGTTTCGCAAGTATACAACAACGGCTGGCAGTTTGTCACTTGAAACCTCCTCTAGACACCAGCATAATTAGCGCAATCGATTCCGCCATTTTGTGACAGTTTGACAACCTCACACAATGCAGCTTTGGCCATTTTTTATCATGATGGATATCACGAACAGTACATAATGTCTAACATTATTCGTGAAAATCGTCGCCCGAATTCCTACAAGAAATATATCGAACTACTGCACGTGACAAGGGAATTTACGCTGATTTATGGGGAATTTTTGTAAACGGTTAATATACTGAAAAACTAGTAAATAACATCGGATAGCTGACCGCATTTCAGATTCCATGACTTCGAAAATCTATAAGGCCATTTGAAAGTCTTGAAATATCATGTGCAAATAGGGCTTTTATTTCAATACCCAATTTATAGCATAGTGAGATCATTAGAGACACTCCAAACGTAATGCACCACAATGTTTTTTAGTTTTATTTTTCCTACTGACGTATTGATATTTTTACTGGTTGTAAGGTCGTTCTAATCTTTTAAAATCATGTTGAAAAATAGGTTTGCATTTCCTAAGGATGTAATAACTTACAGTAAAAATATTAATATTGTAGGATGAAAACGAAGTTACAAAAAATGCGGTGCATTACTTTTTGAATTAAGTAATAGTTTGGTTAAAGACAAGCTACATGTATCATTCGAAGTAGTCAAACACAAAAATTCTTTTCGATGTTTGTAGCTGTTTTGAAGAAGCATTTGGGCTTTTAAAATATCAAAATTAATACTTGATTTTTGTGGTAGTGTATATAACTTATTTTGACAGTTACTTTTATTAATGATAGATGTACCAAAATGGCCAAAAAACCAAAAATCATAACAACTGCTCATTAGAACCCGCCTCACCAGGGTTGCGAAAAAGATTCCACCACCCAGTATCCACAATAAAAATCCAACACACAAACCATTTGACAGTAGTACATATGCTACCTTCTTGCTTTTTGATCTTCGCATCTAAGAGCTAGAAGACTCATAATCACCAAAATTTCGCTTCGACCTTTGTGTTACGTTGTATAAATTTACTTTGCATCACCTTAGCACCTGAAGACGGGCTTAGTTGCCCGAAACATAGTGCAATAAAATTAGCTTTTACCATGATCCTAACCTTCATTTGTGCTGAATGATACATTATGCAAATAATTCCTCAAAACAATACAAAATGACAAATTCCGTGCTCGTATATTTGTTTTCTCGAAAATGTTGTGTACATGTCGATTGTTGAACGCACAAATATTGCATTTCCACGTCTTAAAATTGTTCAGAATCACGTATTAATTTTTTTATTTGCTTCTCAAGGACAATCCAGCATATGGCACGAATGATTTACAATGTGTGTACATAAAGATCTTGCACAAACCAGTGGTAATCCTATAATCATAGCATGATGGATATTGAAGCTGCAGTTATCTTTCAGTAGGAACTACTGTACATGTATACTTCAAGGGTGCCAAACCATAACGTTGTAAGTGGCGTGAACCGAGAATGTGTTTTATTATAGCTTAAATCATTGAGGGGATGAAGTGATTGTGGACCTAAACTAACCTAAGAAAATAATTTCTTATTTAGCTGCCCACCGCCAGGCAATCACTGCCAAACTACGAGCCGTTAGGGGCATTAAAGGAAATCCAGATGACATGGGAGGTATGGGCAAAAATATGGGTTTGCCCCCCATGCAAAATTTTGCCCCTCCCTGGCAAAAATTCTGCGGGCGCCAATGGTTGATGTATAGCCCGAAAAAATTTCAAATATTCAAAGTACGAGCTATAATGTTAAAAAATTGCTAAAGCAACTTTTGATAGTGTGGAAATGAAATGGGCTTCTCCTAAAGGCTCGAAGGTTGGCAGTGATTGCCTGGCGGTTGGGCAGCTAAATAAAGAAATTATTTTGTGAATCCCATGTAACCAAGTCAGTGTTTTGAAAATGGGTTTTATAAGTGAGTTTTCAAAACTTCGACTTCAGAAGAAAACCCCATACCCAATGCCAAGTGAAAGGAAAAGGACATCAATGCGATGCTGCCATACATGACACATGAAAAGGTGTTTTATGAACATTTATTGGAGAGCAATAACTATGGCGGATACAAAGTTTTGTGTAGCACAAATTGTAGCGCTTATAGCATTTTGAAAAAATGTCTAACAATCCAAATATTTGGTTCACTGCGTGTTAATTTCCTTTTTCTTAATTTAACTTCAATGTTATAGAATAAACGAGCATATTGATGTTTTAACACAACAAATTTTTCCACACACTATTATCCTCTATATGCGATTTAGTTTTATTAGTCCTCTCATAAAAAGTTTATTTTCAAGTACGTACATGTAATATTTTCAGAATAACGGTATACAACGGTTTGTGTTTTGAATCATCGATGCATATAGTTTCGATAGAGGTTCAAAACCCTGAGTTTTATAATGTTTTAATTTGATAGTTTAAGAAAACCATAGAGGATGTTCTGTTTAGTTAGCGCCCAACGAAATAAAATTATATCTTTAATACGGTAAGAGATACAATGATGGTTCTTGAAGGTAACTTTTAGAGTCGACCACGGGCTATTCGGAAACCATATTAGCCGTGACCTTGAATGTCCCCTTCAAGGTCATCCATGTGTCATGATGGCACCCGCGGAAAAATAATTCTAGCTCGCTGTGACTCGTTCAGAAAATTTTGAAATCAACTTAATTAGACTAATTAGGCATCGCTCTACAACTTTGTAATTCACACTAGGATCCTATCTGCAGCAGTTTCTGACATATTTGCAAAAAACACGGAACGGGCACATGTATGCCTTGAATGGGACATTCAAGGTCACGGCAAATATGGTTTCCGGATAGCTCGTGGTCGCTCTAAAAGTTACCTTCAAGAACTATCGTTGCATCTCTTACCATATTAAAGATACATGTATAATTTTATTTCGTTGGGCACTGTCTAAACAGAACACCCTGTAAATGTATATAGAAGAGTTATAGGCGCGCAAAGCTGGTATTCTGACAGCCATGTTTGAATGCCATCAATGTGACCGTAAAACCTTCAAGGATTAATAATGCCGAATGGTATTCATTGAAAACCGAGATTTATGAACATGCCTTTTACGGCCAAAAGCAATTTCTGACCAGTTAACTTACTCGTTCGCAATTAATTTTATACTGTAGGAGGTATTTCACGTTTTTATGTACTCGGAAACGATAAAGATTTTGATTATTTATAGGTAGTATTTTATGGACATTACAAGCTCAATAAAAGCAAAGCTGATGTCCGTTATACGGTTTCTAGACACTATAGCTATACAGTTGGCACAAAAAGTATTGGGCTCCTGTGAAAATTGTTCTTCACAGGTAAATTAAAAAGTAGTATAGTTTTAAACGTACGTGCATTATATTACGTACGTTACAAATATTTTATATAGCAACAACAAAAACATTTGCAAAATTAAGAAAGGCCTTTACAAAAAATTAAATTTCTCACTAACTCGGACAATGTTAGGATGCACTATGGGTGTCCCACATAGAGAGGTTTCGTGTGCCTAGTGTGCGTCATGCGTACAGAATGGACTGAGGATTAATTTGTGAAAATTTTCTTGTTGGTATAGAACCATGCAAATTAGCCACTTTGTTCGATCTCATATAAATTTTAGGTAATTAGATACTGTACAACTTATTTGCATACAGTAGCTCTTTATGATGAACCGACGATAGACAATCTCGTAAACATTTTAGGTAAATAGATACAAATTATTCGTACAGCTGTTTATGATGAAGCGAACACCGAAGGAGAAAAAATGTTATACATAGAAGCAATAGTGGATAATAACCGAACATGTATTAACATGTATCGTATACTGTACATGTACTAGTTTTTACTAGTTCACAATTTGTCTATTTCAATATAGGCAACCATAATACCAATATTTATAGTAAACCAGTGGTTAGGCCTGTCGTTGACTGAGGTCTGCACCCGGGAGAGGTACACTGACCACCCCCCTCCAATTTAATATATTCTCTCCCCCGTTTCACCCTCTTACAGATGAAACATTAAAAATGCTTTCATTTACAGAGGTGATACGGAAAAATCTTTTCTTATTGTGGGGTTTCGAGACCTAAGTCACCTGAATGCAAAATTTCAACGTCCTAGCGCTGAAGGTACGTGAGAAACATTTACCCCTCTGTTTAGCCCATCTAGCGGTGTGTTACGAAAAAATCCTTTCATCGTGTGGGTTTCCAACACCTAAAGTACTTGCACGTAAAATTTCACCATCCTAGCCCTGATGGTACGAGAGATACATTTACCCCATCTCGATCAACCCCGATGTTAAACTCCTTTATAAGGATGAGAATAGGAAAAAACTTCAACAAGCAAAAAAATTTCAACATCCTAGCCCTGACAGTATGTGAGTTACATTTACCCCCCACGTTTAGCCTCCTTAGAGGCGGAGTAATACAAAATCCTTTCTTAATTGCATTCTAAGGCACCTAAGGTAGTTATCAGCAAAATTTCAAGTTACTAGCACTTGAATGAGGATATTTGATTTATAGATACAGTATATACATGTATATGTATATGCAATTTTTTTCACATTTATTCTAATCGCTACGCGTTTTCGGACGCACACATCCGGAATCTACTTCCGCGCACATACTACGAGTGAATCAAAAAGCCGCAATAAGTGTACGTATGTTGTTCATAAAGATGGGACCTGGCCTCTGTCTGTCAACGAATCTGCAAAAACGTTTCATTGTGTTTTATCTGTCACCAAAAGAATAAAAAGAATTTTTTTTATTGAACCATAAAAAAACAGTATTATTTTGTAACAGAAAGAAATTTTTCGAAATACTGATTTCACGGAAATATGGGACCCTATACAAGGCATTATTAATTGTCAGAAACGCGGACAGTAATACCGCTCATGTAATGTGCAAGTGTATTACTTTACCGTGTTCCTGGCCACGGTAAATACTACCGAGTTTCCCATTACTGTGTGGGAAACACGCAGCAACATGTCATCGCGGTTTTCGCCATTATCTAGTTTGTAAAACTACTGTACATGTAGGCCTAGATTTTTGTTTGGTATGTCCTCAGTATACATGTACAGTGTACATGTGACTGCCATTATTTCGAAATATTTGGAAATAGTTTTTTAATCGACCACAAAAACTAGGATTAGCCCATTGCGAAAATTGATCAATTGTGGTTTGTTTGTTCTAAAAATTTCGCCTGCGCCAATTAAAAATTAAATTTATAGGACAATTTGACTTACTAATCCCAAATGATAAATTTTAGCCAATAGTTGTATACTGTACAATAATTGCTATGATATTATTTGCCGCCTTTTCCCGCTTTCTCCTGGGGCTAGCGACTTAATACTGAAGATACACCAAAGCTAAAACGCGATAATTAATAAACGTGATAATCTTGTTTACCATTGCCGTGTGGAAATACACAACTGAGGACATACCGAACTAAAATCTAGTGTTACAACCTAATGTAGCCAATGGCAAAATCCGCGATGACATGTTGCTGTGAATGTTTATGTATTAAAATCGAGATTACCACGTGTTTCAATTATCGCGTTTTAGCTTTCAAGGCTTCAGTATAAAGTTTCCACTCCCTCTAAATACAGCGCTGGTATTAGGGATACTCAAACAATGGTTACTACTGCAAGATGTCGGCAAGTTAGAAACCAATTCTCAATTTCCCCACTTTCCCCATGTAGTATAATTACACGTATAATATAGTACATGTGTTTTCACCAGTTTTCGTGACGTTAGGGGGTGTCAATCCCAAAACGGAATTCAGTTGGAATTGAATTTGACTAATTGGTGTGCGCATCCGCAAATGACTACTAAAACCGGTTTGGTAGGCACATGCGCACACAATTTGTCAAATTCAATTCCAACTGAATTCTTTTTTGGGATTTACACCCCCTTTTCAGTTAAAAGGTCACGATTATCGATTCTAGAAATTATTTCTAGGTCATCGCAATCATTAACTAAATTCAATTATGTGCTTGTTCTCGAGTGCCTATCGACAGCTACATGTACATGTAATTAGGGATTTGATCGAGAGACTCCATAGAAAAAGAACTCGCCACGCTTGAACGATATCGTATGTAAATTAGGTATTATGCAAAAATGCAAATAAGCGAGCCAACACCAGGCAGTTGTATGCGTACTGAGCGACTAGTCAATAGTGTGTTGCAACTAGTGGTCGTATTTTAAACGTGAACGTCGTTTGTGAGCGTGTTTCCGAATCGCCCCGCATGAAGAAGTCACTGAAATCAATGTTGAACCAAAATGTGGAGCCATTGATCGGTGCAACTAGTCGCCAACTTAAGTAGAAAAGCGACTTTATCGATACCTCAACAGCATATTTCACGGAATTTCGGAAAGGGTTTCTTGGTGATCGACAGCGCCACGCCTACGGACGTGACGATCCCGAGGTGGAAGCACAGGGCAGGTCGACTCATTGCTCTTCGCTACTTTCGCGTCGTATCCTGTCGCGCTAAGACTTGGATTCCCGCTTCTAGGGTATCGCCTGATGCCGCGTCGACCGCCATGCTGAACGGCATCGTCGGTCCCTACTGGACCGCGAACGCCTCCCTGGATTACGCGCCGTTAGCCGTCGCCAATGAGTCTTTTGTCAATGACTCCATGGGCGACCCGTATCCGGATTTCACGCAGATCTTCGCGGTCCGCCTGTCCTTCATCGGCGCTTACGTGCTGGTCATTGCGCTGTCCATCGTGGGTAACGCGCTCGTCTGTACCACTGTTTATCGCAACAAGAAGATGCACACGGCCGTCAACTACTACATCGTCAACCTGGCCATTTGCGACCTGTTGGTCGGAGCCTTCGTCGTGCCGGTCAAGCTGCTCGAACTGACCGCCCCGCCGTCCTGGAATATCCTCGACGATGCCCTCTGCACTTTCTTCACTTTCGCCCAGACCGTGTTCGTGTTCAGCAGCGTGCTCACCTTGGTAGCCATTTGCGTCGAAAGGTAGGCCTAATTTTTCCAGTAACGTTAACGGTGATGGAAAGTTAAGCATGCTTCAATGCCATGGTCATACAGGGGGCTAACACTTCTTAAAGCCGACCCTACATGGGAATTATTTATGTCAGTTTCGAACTTTCGACAAATACGGACAGAATTGCTGATTGTGTAAAGGGGACCCTAGACGGACATTATTACTGTCAGTTTCAACAAATGCAGACAGTAGGCTAATACGGATCGTGTAAGAGCAATGCTAACGTATTGATGTTCGATAATGACGGTTATCCGGATTTTCGGATAACTACTGTCGGTATTGAGATATTGACAGTAATACTGACCGTGTAAGGGCGTTCGTCAGTAAATCTGTCACTATTGCGCCAGCAGCCATGGAAGACGGACGTGTCACATATGTTGGATTTCGTCAAAGAAATTCGTATGAGAACACATTTCCCGCTGTTTTTCTCAATCATCATCGTACCGTTGCGAGTATTTAAATTATCGCTAAATTAGCCTTGTAAGTCTCCAAATAAGCTTTTGTCTTTCAATTTGATCCGTGGCACTTTAGACCATCATTCAACGAAGCCCACGATGATACTGAGCTTTTTACTGACAGTAAAATACTGATCATATTGGGTCGCGCAAATATTGACGCATACTGTCATTACTACTGATTCTAAAGTGACTGACAGTATTACAATTACAATGATACTCGCAAGCAGCCCGTGTTACGGGACATGTGGCGAGGGTCTTAACCCCTGGGTGTCTAAACCAACAGGGCCTTGATGCCAGGTCATTCCACTGGCGGTACATCCATGGAAAATAGAAGTACCCATTATTTCTCCCCCTATATGTGGTGGGATTTCACATTCCATCTGTGTTTATCCGGTATTTGCATTTCATGATGCGGACCAGCAATGCCACAGCTTGGTCAGTTCTTTGTGGGAGTTGTCCACTGTAGGTGCGCAGCATATCTGTGACTGTTGAATCTCCCATGCCTGTCACAAACAAATCTAGCTGCACATTGTTACACCATCTCTATACTATCCACCAGTGGCATTTCATGGGGGTCCCATACTGAACTTCAGTACTCCAATAGGGGAAGGATCACCCAGGGCAATGTGATCACCTTAACTTCCAAAGGGTATCCCTGCAGGATCCGCTGGACAAACCTGAGTCGACCATTTGCTTTGGCCAGCATAGTCTGGATTTGGAAACCCCTCACCCACAGAAGGCTCACCCACAGAGTAATCATATGCAACGACTCTTCTGTTCCTTGTGGTTCTCATGGCACAACATTAAAATCCACTGTACATGTTATTGTCTGGTAGATTAATGGATAATCTGCAAAATGTTTGGTGGGGGAGCTAACTACATTGCATAAGTCATTTATTAATAGTAGAAAGAGTAGGGGTCCCTGATGTTACATCCAACC
The DNA here is from genome assembly GCA_034687865.1 of Kryphioiulus occultus. NCBI lineage: Eukaryota > Metazoa > Arthropoda > Diplopoda > Julida > Julidae > Kryphioiulus > Kryphioiulus occultus. The sequence goes on from JAQGAF010002001.1 coordinate 20,722, forward strand.
AGTCTGAGGTTTCACTGAAGACATTGACTCTTCGCCTTCTGCCAATCAGGAAAGAGGCTATCCAATTTTGAATCTTTTCATTAATTCCTGAACTCCCAATTTTGACGAGCAGCCGCCTGTGTGGCACTGTCAAAAGCTTTCCTAAAGTCCAGGAACAAGGATGAGTTGAGATTCACAGGAATGTCCTCATGAAGAAAGGTGGGCCAACCAGTATCTTGATGGGAGGCCATGAGAAAGTTAACCCTGCTTCAGTGCCATGCTATAATACCCCAGACACACCTGCCAAAAATAAACTTGTTAATTTTAATGAACCAGTTAATCTTGGGCTGTGTTTCATCCCGTTAATTACAAACAAGTTAATAGCTTGGTGATAGGTCCAGGCCCATGGTCAGTCAATTATTCCCCTACTATTTCCCAAGAACAGGGATATCCCAATGCGTCATAATTTTGTAGGGTACTACTTTTAACTGATGCCACATATTGTAATCCCCAAAGAATATTTTAACCCCCTGTAGGCTATTAATTGTAATGTTCCGCAACACTGCTCTTGAAACCTCAAACTTTTAATAGCCTAATACAATATATCGGCTATATTTTTATGGCCGTTTATTGTATAGTAACATGCTAATTTCATCAATGCGTTAAATTTTGGTGTGTCCAAGTTATGTTACAGAGGACTACCCATTTTAAAAGTGAAGGTTGATTTCGTGGTTTCGATGTTAGGGTAGGCCTACACTAAACAAATTCCATCTTTGAAGACACATTAGGCAATTTATTCTTGTCCTCAATTTAAGTTACATAAATGGTAACTTGCTTACAAAGCCGGTGCCTGCGGTCAAGTGGCTGCTCTTTCGGATGAGAGTAAACAGAGGTCCCGTGTGGATCCCCCTTGCTCCCTCAGGGAGGCGTATTCCATCCTGCGGCTAAATTTTCAGGTGGACGGTCTGCCCCCTGGTGTTGGTGATGGGCCCAATAGGTGCGAAAATAGGCCAATAAACTTACTTGCAAACAACTTGCAAACAAGTTGCCAAGATGCCATCTTGTGTCAAAGGTATCTGATATGATAAACCTGCATACATTAGGTGCTGACATTGAACTGCATATGTTGGATGCAAAAATGCCAATTTACGAACATTTTGCATGTTTACCCCACATTTACTCACATTTCCACATTTTCCTTACACATTTTTGGCACTTGCTTTTATCTCGTTTTCTGAATATGTTTTTGTCCATTTCTTTAAATGTTTTCACACTTGTCACGAGTGAAAACATTTCACATGACAGTTCTTGCCAGTTTTCTTCTGATTTTGCCCTAATTTTTGTCTATTACTATAGAGAAACACCTATTTACATAATCCCATCTTATTTAGAATTTGCTGTATATTCTCAAGCAATTATTTGAATTGCACATTGGAAGTAATATACATTTTCTGACTTTAACATCACCAAGCCTGAAATTAAAAATGATAGTAATGAACAAGATAAACATCTAACAAGCCCAGTTGATAGGAGAAGGCTCCTTCAAATAAAATAACGAGAAATTGGTTGCATTGTTGAAATTTTTTGCCAGTGAATACATTTTTAGTTGAATGCTTTCTCTCTTACATTCTGACATTCCTAAACATAAAGTAACAGTTGGAGGAAAACTAGACAAAAATTGTATTTGTATTCTTTTATTTATTTTGGAGTTGCATGTGTTGCAACTACATGTACAGTATTTATACTCTCATCTCATGGTATTCACTGGTAATACACCTCTCAGATCTGTATGGCTCAATTGCGTTCCTGTGGTAAACCCACCCTGTGAGGTTTCCAAATTGGGCTGCAATATGAATGTTCAATATAATGTATATGTGTAATGTATTCATAATGGTGTTAAAACATTTGTATTAATGCTTTCACAAGTAATACTAAATCATTGATCTCGTTGATCAGTAAAACTCTTCAACCACATCAATACTCAAAAACCCTTTGATGGAAAAATACATTTGTATCAATTCTGTATGAATGCACTCGGAATTCCATTAGTGGATTGGAATGACAGGTTCTACAGCCACAGTGGCTTCGCTTTAATATTCCCGCCACCAATTTACAATTTTCTGAGCAAACATTTTAGAAAGTAGACCCACTACATTTGGCCTACCATCTTGCTCGTATTGTATCATATTCAAAATTCAGCAAAATGAAAACAATCAAAATTAAAATTACATTCTGTTAAGAATTTATAGGACCACCTTGTTTTTACATTTTAAAAAGAACTACAAGGAACGAAGTGATGAAAGGCAGTATAAAACATCAAATCATTAAAAAAATGATAATAATGCACTGTAATTTGCACAATTTTTATCAAATACAAAATTAAAGCCACCAAAACAATTTTAAATGTTAAGAAAATATAAGACCAATATGCTAAAATATGCCTAAAGCGTGCATGATTAAGTTTATCGATGCTCCCTTATTTAAAATAACATTAAATATTCGATTTGGCATTGAATCGACAATTGTACAACATAATTCGAGGTTGATTTGGTCCCATGCATCCATGATTGCCTGGTTGAGTTCACGCACATTATCAAATTGTCTGTTTCTTGTATAAACCTTTGCAAGAATACACCACAGGTTTTCTATGGGGTTTAGATCTGGACTTCTTGATGGCCGTTCCAAAACACTGATTTGTTCCCTCTTAAACCAATCTTTTGTAGACTTTGAGTTATGACATGTTGCATTATCTTGTTGAAATTGCCAATTGGGGCCACAAATTAACGGTCCAAATGACAGTAAACTATTGAATAGCAAATTTTGATGCACCTCAGAGTTCACTCTGCCATTTGTAACTGCCAGGTCACTTTTTTCACCATGCCCAAAGCATCCCCAAACCATCAGGGAGCCTCCTCCCATTTGATGGCTGAATTTTTTCTTGGGTTCTTTGCGAAGATCATGCCAATAACTGTTATAGCCATCAGGGCCATCCAGGTTAAATTTCTTCTCATCAGAAAATACCACAGATTTCCATTCTTCTTTCCAGGCCATGAGCACCTTTGCCCATGCAAGTCTCCTGGTCTTATGCTCCTATGAAAGCCTGGGTTTTGCTAACATCTTTTTGAATTGAACACGAGGACATGTCTTTAGAGCCTTTCAAACAGTCACATGACTTGCATCTTCTGGTAATTCCTGGGCAATTTCTCTGGTAGACATGTTCCTTTGTGTTGCCAACTGTGCAATCTGCCTTCGACTGCCTCCGCTGCGCCGTTTAGTGCCATATATGTCCCCTTCGACCAAAACATTGTGAACAACTGTTTTGGATCTTCCAATCAAATTAGCAATTTCTCATTCAGACTTGCCTTGTTCATGGTAAAAATAAACTACGAATTTCTCCCTCACAGTTTGGATCCACCAGGCATGGTGAATAAATAACTCCTGTGCTTCATGCACAGTGATGTAATTTACAGTACAGTAATATGCAAGGTTGCCTGATATTTAGATGACTATAATGCTGTATTTTGGCTATGACCAGAAATTTTACCTTTGGTGTTATATTTTGTTAACAGCACATTAATTATTTGCATGTTTTTTGTTATAATCGACAAATTCCTTGACCTCTTACTGAAATTCGCAAATTTGATGATAATATCACGTTTTTTAATGCATCTTCCAGTTTAAAAGTATTCTACTTGTTTCAACATGTGAAAAACATGGTGGTCCTATAAATTCTTAACAGACCGTATTGGCTATCTAAGTGGTAAAGGAATATGACAAGTATATGGTGATGTTAGGTGGAACTGGCCTGAGACAGGCTATTTAATGCTTGTAGAGAAATTACAAATAGCACCTAGAGATCTGGTTCATTAACATATTATATACACTTGCATGCAAAAAAATCGACTCACCTGCATGAATCGAGTAAAAACGTTTTTCTCAGAAACCAAATGTCCGATTTAAAATCGGAAAAGTGTTTTGTAGACAAGTTATTCCTCTTTATAATTCCCTAATATGCATATAATTACTTATGCATATTTGAGGCACAAAATGTCAAACTTAGAGCAACCCAAATTTGTATTATTTATGGCATGCATTTTTGTACCCCTGTGACTAAAAGTGTTTCTGAAGGCAATTTGATTATCAGAGCTTAATGAACACACATCCTGACATTGTTAATTAATGGTTTCTCAATAAAATGCCTGCTATGCCAGAAGTAGCCACACAAGTTGTAGCTTTACATGATGTTGCGCATAGTCAGAGTTGTGGCTCACCAGCTGAATATCAGCCAGTCAGCAGTTCGAAGGGTCTATCTTATGTTATGAGGAGTCTGGTTCTTTCAACAAGTGACCAGGTTCAGGCAGGCATCGGTCCAGAGCCTGAGGGAGAATATCGCTTGATTTTATTGATGTCCTTGTGAGACCAACGCCCGACTGCTGTTCAAATGCAACAGCAATTTCGTGGTGTCCAAGGAACGGCAGTAAGTCAGTGGACAGTAAGGCAAAGACTTCAGGAAAGTAATCTGAGGGCTCATAGACCCTGCATGGGCACCTAAATTAGGGCCTAATGGGACTTCGGCCCCCGTTATGGTCCTGCGGTTGCAGGGTATCTGGGTCATAACCCACTCCATGGTTGATGGAGGTCAACGTCTATTCAGCCCCGCATCGTTTCAGTGGGCTATGGTTTGCCAATATAGCAAAACATTGATACACTAAAGAGGGTTTCCATGTTGGCAGTACATGAGACTGTTCTAATGTTATTTCTATTGCCCATGTTCAGCGCAAACAAAAACTGTTCCACATGATAGGGTGGCAAATTTACAAGATGTGCCCTACAAGAGTTGCACTGTACCATCAATAGGTTTGTCTGATTCATTTCATGAGACATTTCATGATGGAATCCTTACAGGGAGGATCGAAAGCAGGAACGCGAAAAAGTGCAGCATAGAGCTGCTTGATTTGTAACTGGTAAATACCAGCGCGACGAGAGCATTACGACGAGACGGGAAGCTCAATGCATGAGCCTTTTAGAAAAAATTACTTTGCCTGCAAATTCTAATTTGGTGGAAGGAATC
>JAQGAF010002002.1:0-25768 GCA_034687865.1 Kryphioiulus occultus
GAGGGTGAATGCCCTCAGGCCTTGGCAACAGGACACCCTGGGGATGTCCTGTTGCCAAGAGATAGGTTTTGCCAGGTTTTATCATCATCACAGCAAACTGTGATGACAAAAAAACACTAGTAAAGGCACATTAATTTAATGTCACCTCAAAACACTAGATAAACTGGTTCTTTTCCTTTCATATCTGAGTATCTTTTGAAGTTGACCGGATTTTTTTTGTGCTGTTCTACTTTGCTCTGCTGGGAGCAGATAAACACGAAGCTCGGCAATAGGGATGACACAGAAGCGTTGAAAAAATGTAACTCGATAGCCTAATTAAAATTAGACCAAAGCTAATATAAGATACATGTACGTACATCGTAAGAGTGATCAATGGTCGACGTGCTTTTGCAAGTTACCAGAAGACGCCCAGTAAACTCGTCTTTGCCAACGACCCGCCAACTGTCATCTATTAAAACGTAATTACTAAAACTGTGCTTCAACCATTAAAGCCAGAATATTATAAAAATGTGTTACCTTCCTTTCCTTCGTCCGCCTGCTGCGAACTACCAGCTGCCACCTGCCCCAATTGGGCGTCTGTTTCCCATAGCGGACGGATTTCTAACATATTGCGAACATATTCACTGTTTCATTGTGAATGTATGATTCAAACGAATAAATTTCCGCACAGGTCCACAGGCAAGAACATAATCCTCTTCAGTGGTACGTAATCCTCAACGCCGAAGGCACAAAGACGAATGATGTTCGTGAACGACATCATCGCATCAGCCACTTCTGAAGCGCGTGGACGTTGGAATCTCATTGCTAGGGTCGTCCGATAAGGTTGGCGAGGCGATGATAAACATGACAGAGATTGAAGTTCATGAGTGGTTTACTCACTATGTCGGATTGCTGCGTCAAAACGTCAACAAGTATTAAGGGCAGGGTCAATCATCTAATTACTGAAAGAAACTTTCGACATTTTATTTCTAAAGTTAATTTAACCGCAATATGCGAGTTTTTTTTGAACAGCAAAATCATCATTTTGGCAGTGCATGGCTTTTGAAAGCTTCGCATGATATATGTACATTTGATTGTTTAGCTGGACAACTTCCACGTTTTTGCATTTCAGATATTTGTGATCACCACGTCTAAAACATACATTACACAAAATATATTGTAGTTTTAACATCGAAACATACAAGTACATTCCGCAATTTGCAGGAAACAAATGTATGGACGATTAGCAAATGATCACATTTTTTGTATTTAATCAACACGAATAGTTATACTTCACTATAGCTACTGACAAAAAAGATTGAACGAGTAGGTTTGTTGCAACAACACGATTGAAATAAAATGTTGGGTATTCATAAACATGTACATAATTGGCAAGTTTGTGCGTGTGTCAATGGATGAAAACAAAGTAAACGTCATAATTTCCAAAACCCACCCTACAAATCCTAACATCAGAGGAAAAAAATTAAGCATACGTTACTGTTTACAAAATTCACGATAAAAATCGCAACAATCACAACATAACCTCAACTATCACAACAAATAATATCAAATTTTAAAGAAATTACACCAAATACCCTCAAATATTACAACAAATACCCTTCATCAATACATCAAATAACCACAAATATTGCATAAAGTTAATTAATATTTAACTTAAATAAAGTCAAATTTAACCTCAAATAACCTAAAATTTTACCTCAAATAACGTCAAATTGTACATCAAATAACCTCAACATGTCAAAATTAAATGAATTCTAATTAAAACTTCTCAAGTTAATCGGCAAATAAACTGTTGACGCACTATAATAAACTAACACTCCCCATAGAAATTGACGATTTTTGCATAAAAAAATAGCAGATGTCATAATTTACTGAATTCTAATTAAAAATTCTCAAGTTAATCGGCAAATAAACTGTTGACGCACTATAATAAATAAGGCTTGAAAAAAGTAGCTGGGCATCGTCAAATCCAAAATCACTCGTGGACAAACGATAAACAAATTCATTCGAACGAATTAATCTCTTTTGCGTTCGTGAGCATACCATTTTTTTTATTAATAAACTACGGAATGTACAACGCCAATAATACGCTGTTACCGCTGTAGCTTTTTGAATGGTATACATGTTCTAGAAGCTTTATACCATCTCAATGGGGCATGGCGTGTTAATCATAGGAGAAAAGAACTGCTATATGCATCATTGAGAACGCGGGACAGCAAACGACCAAGGCCAAACAACAAGATAAATTATTTGGCAGTGAATTGTGTTTATGAGACTATTGTCAATATTGTTAAATCTGTATTCCAAACTAAACGTGGGAATTAAAGTACAACATCCCCCGACATCCGTCAATTTGTCTTTGGCTCTACAAAGTTGACATTAGAAATGGGGAAAACTTACTAACCCGTACATTCAACAAAGTCCAACAAGATAATGAGTTCTCGCCGATAAGAGGTCGCATTTGCCAAACAGTGAACATTGACACAAGCATTCTAGCAAAACGCAAATACAAAACCGAAACTGAGTCCCCTGGATCCTCTCCAAATCAGGCATACAATGTTCAAACTGCACATAAGACTGTTCGCAACCAAAGTGTGGCTATAATCCCTTGCACCATTACTTGGCAAAGTCGAGGTCTGGTTGGTATTGGCCATCATTCCCAAATTCCCGTTATCACAGCTGGTCGGTTCCTGAATCCCAGCAGCATCGTCTAGTGCAGTGACAATTCTTCGCGACAATATGTTGCTGAACATTCAACTCCTGGTTCTCGCTCTGACCCTAACGGCTTCTGCCAAATCCACGGGCAAGAATCCGATGAGAAAATGGTCATCGCTGATCAAGATTCGATCATCCACTTCCCAAGAAGTCCAGGCCGATGCCGTCAGTCGCATGCTGTCTCGTCTGTTACCAGCCAACCGCTCTGCAAGCTTCGCAGTGTTCATCAATCCAAAGTTGGCCAAGCATGGCAGGGACGTCTTCGTCATTCGCAACGACCCAGATGGCTTCCGGATCCAGATCCATGGCAGCAGTGGCGTGGCCGCAGCCTGGGGCTTCCAGTACTACGCCAAGACCATGTGCGGCTGTCACTTTTCGTGGTCTGGCGACCAAGTGGACACGCTTCCTGCCGTTCTTCCTCGTCTCCAGAACCCCATCAAGGTGGTGGCCAACGACCGCTTCCGCTACTACCAGAACGTGTGCACCGTTAGCTACTCTTCCGTGTGGTGGAACTGGACCCGTTGGGAACGAGAGATCGACTGGATGGCCCTAAACGGCATCAACCTGCCCCTGGCCTTCGGTGGCCAAGAAGAGATTTTCCGTCGGGTCTACCTGGCCCTTGGTCTGACAAAGTCGGACCTGGAGCCCTTCTTCGTGGGCCCAGCATTCCAGGCCTGGGGCCGCATGGGCAACATCGACGGCTGGGGCGGACCCCTACCAGAGTCTTGGTACCAGAATCAGCTGGCGCTGCAGCACCGCATCCTGGACCGCATGCGGGCCTTCGGCATGGTGCCGGTTCTGCCAGCCTTCTCGGGTCACGTGCCCCAGGCCCTGGAAACCCGTTACCCGAACGCGACAGTGACCAGACTGGCCGACTGGGGCCGATTTAACGCCACTTTCTGCTGTACCTACCTGTTGGACCATGGCGATCCACTCTTCCGAACCATCGGCAGCCGCTTCATCAGGGAGCAGCGGGCAGAGTTCGGCACGGGGCACGTCTACAACTGTGACACTTTCAACGAGATGGAGCCCCCCTCCGATGATCCCGGTTTCGTGGCCGACGTGGGCAGAGCCATCTTTGGAGCCATGAAGGCCGCTGACCCAGACGCAATCTGGCTCATGCAGGGTTGGTTGTTCCACAGCAGCTACTGGGACAATGCTAGCCTGGCCAAGGCCTTGCTGACTTCGGTGCCACGGGGTAGGATGATCGTCTTGGACCTCCAGTCGGAGGTCATTCCTCAGTACCGACGCCTGAAGTCCTACTTTGAGCAACCATTCATCTGGTGCATGCTGCACAACTTCGGTGGCGTGAAGGGCCTGTACGGTGCCGTGGGCGCCGTCAATGAGATGCCGTTCGATGGCCGAACATTCCCCAACAGCACCATGGTGGGCACTGGCATCGTCCCGGAAGGCATTGAGCAGAACGACGTCATGTACGAGCTGATGAACGAAATGGCCTTCTTGAGGTATCCGGTTGATGTGGACGCCTGGTTCGGCAGCTTCGCCGCCCGCCGCTACGGCTCCGAAGACTCCGGCGCAAGGGCGGCATGGCGCATCTTGGCCCACACGGCTTACAACTGTACAGATTCGCGGGAATTCCACGGCAGGTACGAAATCACCCAACGTCCATCATTCAAGCTCAAACCGTACCACTGCTACGACCCCGAAGAGTTCTTGCAGGGCTGGGATGGCTTTGTGGACGCCGCAACTAGGACCGTTGGTAGCTCCGGTCTCTTCCAGCATGATCTGGTGGATGTCACCAGGGAGGCCATGGTCCTGACTGGGTCGTTCATTTTCGGCAGCTTCAAATCTGCCTTCGCGAGCAAGAACGCAACGGCCTTTGCTGGTGCTTCGGCAAGGCTCTTGGAACTCTTGGACGACCTGGATGCCGTACTGGCCACTGACCACCGATTCTTGCTGGGGAATTGGCTCGAGTCAGCAAAATCTATGTCCACCACTCCAGAGGAATCTGCACTCTATGAATACAACGCACGCAACCAGATCACCCTGTGGGGACCAACAGGAGAGATCCGTGACTATGCTACCAAACAGTGGGCTGGAATGGTAGCGGACTACTACAGGCCAAGGTGGGCAATGTTTATTGCTGAAGTACAGCAGAGCCTCGACAGTGGAACTGCGTTCAAGCAAGATATATTCCAACAGCACCTTTTTGAGCAAGTGGAAAAACCATTCACATTGAACAGGACCTTGTATCCGTGCCAACCTCGAGGTAATCCAAACTTGCTAGCTGAGCAAATGCACGCAAAATGGCGACCAGCTATGAACCAACCAATGGTTTAAGGTGGAAATATGACCAGTTTTACCAATTGTTCCGCTGACTCCAGATGACACTAGAGCTCATTACTGGCCAAACTTGTTTCTTACCCAGCTATAGTAAGGTTACAGATGGCGTTGCTAAATGGCCACAACTTCACAATTTCTAACAAACTCAGGTAATTTTAATTGGGAAGTTCCGCTCCAGCGGTAACAACGTGTTCAAATTCTGCAACCTCAACGATTAGAGAAGTAACTGGAACATGTTTATACATGTACATGTACTGACGCATTGTTTATATGACACACACTGTAGTTTATGCTAATGCAATGCATTTTAACAGCCAGCTAATAGCAAGCATGTCACATCTGCTCCAGATACCGCCTCTTTAGTTTCGCACGAAATAGTTAACATGTATACTATACCGGTATAGTGCATATGCCATTTGTTCATTTTATTTGTACAGTATTGTGTCAATACTTGCTCACTGCGTTTCTCTCTATTCTGAGAAAATGACCCAATTTCCATTAAATTACTAATTCATCACTATTGATCTGATTGCCTACAGCTGGATTCAGTGATTGGCCTACATGTATATTTACGAAGCGATTTTTTATAGCCAAATTCAAAAACGGGTCAGAATTTAGATAGTGAAATATGACTTACCATTGTATAATGCAGCCTATGAAGATGTAATTTTAAAGATGAAAGTACTTTGCAGTTTCTTTTGTAGCAGTATAATAAAATAAGGCGTCCAAACAACTAACATTTTCGCGTAAAACTAATTCATACCGCGCATTTTGGGGCCGTCAAGGTACATATGCATTCCGAAATACCAGACCATGACCCATCTAGGGGAACCATGATCAGACACACGTACTTTTCGAATCGGCTCCATCCCGCGGTATCGAATGTAATTTTTGCACGTTTACGATTCAAAATTGTCCATCAACACGTGAAATCGTTTGTACATTCAAATGTACCGCGAAATTCAGATGTGTAGATAAATTCAGCACGCTAGGACGGATGAAACACGTTGAAAGGTTTTTATAAAACACCACAATATATTCGACTTCATTGTACTTCTAAAGGATTTTATAAAGACTTATCTTTCGCAACAACAAATCCCCTGGATAATTGAAATTCTGATCTATTACTCGAATCAAATTAAATGTGTCCTACAGCTGCACCATCTTATGACACGCAACCTTCCGTCAAATTTTAATTAATGGGCTTAAGTAGCCTTCTTGCACTTCTTTCTTCATTATCTAATTAGGCAATTCCAACTACTAAGAAGAGGCAGACCTGCTCAGGCGAGACTTCACTTTCACATTATTTTAATATGGTACGATATCTACAGTGCAAATTACAATTAAATAACTCGTTCTTCCATTTATGAACACACTGGCTTTCTCAATTGTTTCACAGGGCACAAATTAAAAGTCATTTCAGGGATCAATAGAAGAATCTTTCAGAGAATCACACGAATAAAACGACACACCCTTCGACAAACGTACAAAACCTCATTTCACTTCACAAGACTAGTTTCGCGTATTTTGCACAGTCGACGCCGTACGTAATTAAATTATAGGGTTTTAATTCTGCTGCACGTATAATTATATTACAGTATTGTACACGTATATACTAAATGCTCTCATAGATTTGCGAATAGCAACCATTTCAGGAATGACTTTAATACGCTGCTATATCCTCCTTTCGTAAATAAGATATGTTGAATTAAAAAACATCTACTATGGATAGAAATGGGAATATGTATACTTGTTTTAAATGGGGCAACATTTATATTACACAATTAGAGGCGATGACTTCAACAATTTAATGCGCCAGAGCTCGAAGAGAAATTCTACCAACTTATAAAATTACATGAACAGCATTAAAGTTAGTTAGTGAAAAAGAACCCTGCCATTCGCATACATGCTCAAGGCTTTGAATGCTATCAAAGGTGCAGATCACTATTCAATGGTAATTTAGGTTTCTGGGGAAGATTCTAAAGTCCAAGGTTGAATTTAAAAGTCAACGCTTTATCAGATTAGCCAAGAGAATGGCAAAATGTGACATGGACCAGAATACAATCTATGAGCAGTTTTATTTGCCTTTTTTTGAAATTATGTTGCTTCTGCATTTGAAATAATGCAAATGCTTATCGACATGGGTTTCCCATAGAAGAAATTATATTAGAATAAAAAATTAAAGATAGAAAAACAGAGGTGGACTTCTCAGTGAAAAACTTGTAACTAAAATAGTAATGCTACGACGTAAGCAGCAACTGCTAGCAGATCAAAATAAAACGTCGAAGAATGATAGAGAGATAATTCACAAAACAACATGGAAGAAACAGGTACGGGAAGAACAAAAGGGAAACGTGAAAATAGCATTTCAGCAGAGATTCTATTAAGCAAGGGCACTTCCTTGTTGAAGCCATAAATAAAAATACAAGATTTACATCGGAGGCGTGCACCTAGTGAAGGTTTCCAAACTTTCCTTGTTTTGGGCACTATATAAATGCATGTTATGTACACACGGCCAAACCTAGAAACACAGTTTAGCAAATTTATCTGTGCTTGAAGTTTGGCCAACGCCGCGGCCCTGCAACACTTAGCAGTGAAATCAGGTGCCACGCATTCCATTCTTTGGCATAGTGAGACACTATTCGTTTCTCCATTAGCACTGAAGCGATGGCCAAAGACACTGCTAATCAGGCCACTAGATGTTTCATGTTGCGTGCACTGAGAACCCCAATAACGTGAGGGTGGTGGCAAAGGGGGTGCAATAGCAACTGTCATTGAACTACCAAGGAGATGAGGCACATTGAAATAAGCAACGTGGAATTGCTAGAAGTAAAGACTAGATTAACTGACCTCCTCCTTGACCAGTGCCTTGGCCCCAAACGCAGGGTTAACATGCCAATTCCACTCGGCAACCAGTTTTCAAGACCAAACCAATGGCTTGATATTACACTTCAGTAGCATCTATGCTAGAGTTTGCAAGCTTAACGCCAGTCCTGGACTGGTTTTTTCCCTTCTTGCCAAATAGTCCTCCGAGGAAGCTTTGATTGGCAGAGAGGGAGGATGATGAAGACGAGCCTGATGATTGCAATTTTCCACCCCCGACTTTGCCATTGGCCTGCACACTCTGAGGTGAGGAATCACGACTTCCCAAACTGGCTGCTGAGGACTGGAACGACACCGACTATAAGGATGAAAATAATTTGTTATTCGGGCACGTGTTAAACGCTGTCGGGTGGCATGTATAGATAATGCCGTAAACCAAGTAGAGCATCATCGGAAAAGCAAATCTTACCATTCCACTGTCGAGTGATCCAGCACTTCCCCTTCTCTGCGGTTTCTCTGCTGCAAGAAGAAATTGTTTTATTAGAACTAATACAAATGGCGTATTTAGGTTGCAGAGATATCGTGCAAGGCACATTTTCTGTAATTAGGATGCTAGGTTAATTGGGCATTTCAAAAATCTAGTATTTTTTGGTCTGGTAGATACTCTTAAGTGGGACATGTGGCCTCTATTGGCATTGTGTATTGAAAGTGGAATCCTTTATCAAGTATACATGGCGATTGAAATTACAAGTTAAGGCATTCCCTGAGGGTTTCCACAAGTGCCATCACTCAACAAGCATGGGACCAATTCATTAGCATTTTCACCATTACTGCACATCTGGTTTGCAGTTTCAATAATACAAAATGGAAATAGCATTCGCGAGGATGCTGTATAGTAAAAGCTTGTAAATATTTTATGTGCCTTTCGCCAGAGAATCAAAAGATCAAACCACAACGTCGATATTTTACGAAATCATTCCACGAGGTACTTACATTGCTCATGAATATCCAGCAACGAATTTGATAGAGCCGATCTCTTGAGACCTGAGCCAACGCTGCCGGCTGGTGAACCATTCTCCGAAGTTCCTTTGCTGTCGACTGCAACTACCACTGGAGGCATTTCCATATCTGCGACCCCAGAATCTCGATTTTCAGTTGCCCGATTACGTGCCAATTTCTGTTTTTCCAATTCACTTTCTATACGCAAGTTCTCCATTTCGTCCATCTGAGAACATAATCGTCAGATACCAAATAAGAAACACGCACACCATCAAAGAGCTGTCATTGGCTAGTATAATGTGCAAAACGAACCTCCAAAATGGACTCCTTTAAATCTTCGACGAACTTGGTACGATCATGCTCATTTCTCGCATTAAATATAATAGCCAATTTACCATCTACTTTCTGGGCTAGACGGATGCCATATAGATAATCTGTTTGGAAGAGAAAATCGATAGGCTCAATTACACTGCACATTTTCCATCAAGAAAAAAATCTGATATGCAATTATGGATAATCCTTGTAAATTTTTTTTATGTTCTGCGAGTTTAAAATCTAACTACACTTAAGAAAACTTTAATAATGCGGCAAATAGACTCACGTGGAACTTCAAACAGTGTAACCTGAAGGCCGCATAGAGGAAAAGACTGCCTAAATGTATACGTCACTCCATTCTTCTTTTTGCTCAAAATTTTGGTTACGACCAAAAGATCGTTGAATAAGAAAACCTCACGTTGATGCAACCCCTGTCGTTCCTTCTTGTTAACATCGCTGACTTCATACAGGCGACAATAGCAAACCAGGCGACGATGTGGGAGTGCAAGAGCCTGTAAAGAAAATTGTACAAATGTCAAAATTGCAAAATTTGAACTTTGACCAGCATAAACAAAAAAATCTACCATTAATAAACAATTCCTTACCGGTTTCTTGCCAACGATGGTCTGCTGTACTTTCATGACCTGCGTGACATGGTCGGATCCTGGTCGGAATTCGTTTGCTTTGATTCGTTCATAGATGCCTTGCAGCATGTTCAGATCAATGTCAGCGCCTTCATCGATGCCTCTGAGATTGCGCACGAAATCATCCGGTTTCATCCTTTTCTCTGGTTTCATGTTTGGCGTGTGTAGATCTGTGTTCAGCATAATGATGGCGAATGCAAGGATGAAGACAGTGTCTGGGTTATGAAACCTTGACACTATATCGCGATTACAATCACAATAACGGCTGCTAAAAACTTCCACCAAGCGTTCAATTTTTTGTGCCTCGCCCTGTAAGCATTTCAAACGCATTCATTAGTTAAGCACGAGCCTACAAAATATAAATGTATACTGGTTCGTAGAGGACTTACCGGCATCCTGAAGTAGGTCTGAAATTTGCGTAGAGCTACATCAACTTGCATACCCGCCAAGTCAATTTCGGTGGAGAATCGTCTGCAAATGAAAAAACAATTGCACCAAGGTTAATTTGATAATTTATGAGACGTTAAAACTTCTACAACCTCGAATATCCAAACAAGAGCCTCACAAAACGACGAAAACTACTCACTCTAACACCTCCATGTTGAATGCGTTCTGCAGGTTGCCTAGATATTCCCCGATCATCTGTTTGCTCAACCCCTTTCGAGAAATGAGAAAACGAGCAACTGCTTGCGGCGAATTTTCCAAGAAGGCACGTTGAATTAAATAGCATATCCCCTTCTCTGGTTTTCTAAGGATTAAAACGAGCCGAACAACTTAGCAAGTTGCTTCAACATATTCAGTCAAAGCACGCATCATAAATGCAAGAAGCGTGCCTGAACAACGCACTCAATACTCACTTGTTAAACAGGTTTAAGCCCACGCGATACTGCCGTTTCCGGACAATTTCGGACACTTTGTAGTAACCAGGAGGCGTGGGCAAAGGCGTGCCACAAGGCGTGTGGGGCAAGGGGTGGCGGAAGTTCCCTTCGGAAACGGGTGGCGAACTAGAATACCCAGTGCCCTCAAAACTATCTTCACTATTTTCAGAAATATTGCTTAGGCGTTTATCGTCCGGGATAGGTGATGGATGGAAATGCTCGTGTGGCATCTGAAAGGAGAGAAACATATTCGTTAAGCAAGATACAAAGTACCGAACCATCATCGTGACTGCAAGCCGTCGACCAAGAAGCCCTACCAGAGAATTTGAGGTCTCCGATGTCTTGCAATAGGAATCATCTAGGTGCTTTCCTGCTGGAGTGGCTCGGTCGCTTCCCGAGCCGGTCAGGCTGCTTTCGCTTCCCGATGACTGCACGCTGGAGAGGCTGCCTCCATCTGGGGAGCGTACCAAATCCCCACACTTGGACCCATCTAAATTCCTGCTCGATATGGATGAGGTGCGCTTCGGAACTTCGGGTGGAACCTTTTTCTTGTTATTGCAATCTCCGTGTGGGGGAGCAGAATTCCTCCGCGAAGAGGCCTCAGCAGCTGCCAAAGCTGCTGCCGTTCTCATGCAACCGCCACCGAGACGACGCGCTGTAGTCTCCAGTAAGCGATCGCAGCGAGGATCGCTACAAATGCCCTGCACGGGATAAAGAAAAGCATTAGGAAGGAGAGCTTGAAGCAAATGCAGAACGAGTAATAATAACATCTTGAGCACATATCCGTAGGCCTTCCTTACAATTCGTAGCCCCCATCCCCCACGGGCCCCCTCATCTACATAAGCACATACGTGACAGTCAAACCAGCAATCAGACCCGACTGCCTTGTTGAGAACGCATGCATTTTTTTAACCTATGGGAATTAAGCTTTTGAAAAAAAACACTATCTTATGAGATGGGGGTAGCAGGCAGCACTAGCGTTTCTTTATGGTACAGGCAGTTTAAAAAGAATAACTCGTTGCAGTACTTAAGTCTTAAGCTCAAAAATATGACGGACATGCAGATTATGCACTGATGTACCATAGAGATTTTTGCAGCAGTAATTTCTAATGCAAGGTAAAGAGAGCACTAAAAAAAATCGGACATGAAAAATCCGAATTCATGAGAGTAAAACTGTCAAAAGCTAAATTAAGAAATTAAGGCATCGTTTAGCTTTCCAAATTATTATTTTTTTATAGAAAAAAGGATGTGTATTATGATAAAACTATATACAAATTAAAAATGCGTTAGCTACAAAGTGAACAATATTTCCTTCTTGAATGGAAAGCTGCATAATCACATGATGTTTGCAGTAATCGATGTTCGCCCAATTCTGGAAGTGCGACAACCTACCGGAGACAAATCTGGAGGCGAATACGGCGACGTAACCAGTTCAATCATTTGATTATTCGTAACACAAGCACTCTGCGTGGAGTGGGTTCCATTTTGGCGTCCTCCGTGGTGTCTCATCAATGCCGGCGGAGATGCCCCGCAGTAGGTGATGCCGGTGCAGTCCTCGAAGCCACCGGCATCGGAGTAGTCAGATTCGGAATTGTTGGCCGTGCATACATCCTCTTCGGCATCCCTATTTTGACGCAGGCGTTGCGAAGAGGCATGCCTTCCACTGCCCCTCTGGGAGGACGCATCGGATGCCGAAGAAGAAGAAGAGGACAGGAGAGGAGTCAACCTCTTTTCGCGACAACTTAGTGACCTTACTGGCCTGGGCGGTCGTCCATTCTCCGAGGGTTCCAACGTTTCGTTCAGTTCCCGACACAAGGCTGCAAAATTGTGTTGCACTTGAGCACGGCTCATGTCGGGGCTTTCTTGAGCTGGGGCCATCCTCGGTACGGCAATGCTGGGCGATGAATCGGAACCATTAAAGCGGCGTGAAAGCCGCTTCTCAGACTGCTTCGCACTTGTAATATCCTGGAACTTCTTCACCATGCAGTATTTGCGAAAGGCCCTTTGGATGGTAAGGGCTGCGTGGCCCGCCTTGCACTGTCCACCATACTTGCGCTCTAAAACCTCAACTTGCTTGTCCAGGAGATCTTGACTCAACTCGTAGCTGCAAAGAACAACGGAAATCAAGGCATTAGTCGACTGTTTGCGGCAGGGCGACCAGGAGTAACAAAAATAACGCATTTTCAGTTTTTCTCCAACTTTAAATGCCAATGGTCACTTCTTCAGTAAGCCAAGTCAAATGGCGACATACTATGTGGCCTATGTCCATGCCATCAGAAGGGCACCAAAGTGACCAAACAACGGGTTTACAAAGTCAAAGTTTCGCTTCACTGATTGCGAGAAATTCGTTTCACACTTTGGTCCCGCCCCATGGTCGCTTTCTTGTGTCGAAACTTTGGTGACTGCAGGCTGCAGCAATAAGTTTAGTTTCACTTCCGTGTTCCCATGCGCCACATGGACGACAACATGCTTTCAGTTTCGTTTTATGGATTAAATTTGTTTGGCAAGAGGAGACATCAACTTAATGGGGTAAAATAAATCCCGGACGAATTTCTCGATTGTGCTATCTAATCGGCGTTTACTCAGTTTGTTCAGTGACGCACACAATCTTGATTAGTCCAAACATGAAGGTCGAGCTCAAGCTCAAGCACAAGTGGTGGGCATGGGTCAAACAAGGCTATATTACAAGGGCCACTAATTTCAACCGTACAAATTTTAACGACACCGACCAATGTCCCTGCGTCATTCGCTGTCTTAATCACACAAACTGCTATTTTGGCAGATTCTTCAACAGCTGAAAACAGTCCTTCACAAACCCGGTCGATGGAAATTTGAAGGGAACATTCAACAAGGCTACACAAACAGGATTTGGCCCGGGGGTGTTGATGTTGCTGGTGTTGTTTCAAAACGTTAACGAATGCTTAGAAATCAATAGGTCACCAGAATGAAGGCTCGCAGTGCACCAACAAGCCATCTAAACGCAATTGCAATCAAGCAGGGCCTCAATCAAGGATAGCAACGCTGAGCAAACAAGCTCGAGGTATACAAACAGTAACAACTTAACTTACCCAATGGGCACTCTGGTGCACTTGATGATATCTTCGGTCGTGCGACAAGGCAGGCGGCGGCAAGCATTGTTGGAGCCTAGGGATCGCTGCCGTGCCCTCTGATGAAGTAATTGCGAATGATGTAATTGGGGCGAGGAATTGTTAACGTTTAAAATGGTTTCCTGCGTGTCCACAGAGTACGACTTCAGCTGCTTCAGCGGCGGTGGACCAGAGCCATTGCACGCAGACCTTTCGCCCGACTTCTGCGGTGCGGAGCTGCAATTGCAAACAAGCAAAAAAAATCATCAATATTTCCGAATGCTCCCAATTTGCGAACGCCATCCGAACACCTCAAAAAACCGAGTCCTACATTGATTCTCGGGCAAAAAAGCGCCCTTAAATAGGACTAGGTCAGCAGCTAATGGGAGCCATTATAAAACGATTGGAAGCAAGCTGGAGCTGACCACGCTTTCTGAACCAGGACGAGTGCACTCGAACCAAGTTTCAGACATTTAACAATTATTGCAAATCTGGATTCGAGCACTGTCGAATTATTGAAGCCTACCTAAAGATGAAACCGGATAGGCAAATAAGCATGGTTGTAGTTTGTGACTTTGTGGTTAGTAAACGATGACCAGCTTCTGAGACACAGGTACGCGACTTAAAAATCCACCTTCGCCAGAGATCCCAGGTTAGGGAGCAACCTGTTCAATGGGCTTTGAACCTGCACGTGCTGCAGGCACCGAGATCCAGTGAAAACTGAAGCTGGACGGCACTGGCCACGCTGTTTTAGGAAGAAAGATCCTATCTGGGGGGTTAGCTGAGGTCAGCCAGGTATTCAAAACTGCGACCAATGGGGTTGCAGGTAGGAACAAAGCCAGGTGCGGAGCAGGCATAGGGGTGAGGGCTAGCCCGAAAAAAAGGGCAGGTGTTGTGGACAGGCAAGGAGTATGGACAATGCCACGTGCTGAAACTGCAACTGTGCGCGTGCCGTCTGCTCTCGTCCCCCAGGGTCCGAAAAATCGGGGTTGCGAACTTGCAGCAGCTGTCCAAATCCAAATCCCCTCCTTTCATCGCAAGCCCCCCAAAAGCATTCTTGAAAAATTGCAAGGCCGGCTGCCAAACAAGGCCAGAATGGCCGTCCAAGCAGAAATACGAACAGAAAACAGCATTTTAAGCAGGGCGGGGGGAGGGTCTTTGAAAGCTGTTGGGGAACAGCTAAAATTACTGGCGCACAATGAGCACGCGTCCCTGAAGACAATGGATATTTTGCACCATCGTACACCGCTAGGTGTTCAAGTTAAGCAACAAGCACTGTCTATAGAGACTGGTTAAAATTTTATTAGCTGGCAGCGTCATTCTTAGAGCTGCTCAGAGTCATAAGCTTTTTGAATTTAAGTAATCATGTTTAATTGCATCGTTCCATTCATGTACATGTACTATTCCAGTATGTGATCGCGGATAATGTTACAGTATCATTCGTTTATTGTTATCGCATTACACTAAAAACCATCGGTTATTGTAATCAACAATTCGCTTATTGTTATCATTTTTTTTCACGGTGGATTCATACCACACGAGGAATGAGAAGTTTTGAAAGAAAATGTCTAAAATGATGTCCCATCTGCTATGAATATCGAAAATTTCGAAGAATATTTTTTTCCGAATTTTCGATATTCGTTGACGAGAGTTGGTCTATTCAAATAGCTGCTCCAATTATTAAATCTGACACTTTCCAGGTTTCTGTGAGGTTTTGTTTCAGTGGTAAATAACCCAAAATTTAAGTAATGTGCATGTACATAACACTTCCAAATAAACTTTTCTTATCATTCGGCTATTGTTATCAATAGCGACTGTGCCAAATATGATCACGTTACAAGGAGTCCACTGTATCAACTTTCAAGGCCCAAGACACAGATTACACGTGTTGATGTCGCCCTATACCAAGAAAATACACTGTATTTAGTGCTTATTAGTTCGATCGATATCATTAATTAATAAAGCCCGATCAACCCCAATGATTTTCGTTATTACAAACGAAATGTTATGGTTGTCGGAATATTTCCATCGCCGAGCCGGTCAAGGCTCAGCAATAAAATATCGCCGGAACTAGGTTTATTAGGCGCACAAATGATCAGAGTCAGAAAAGTAATGATGTCAAAACAATGTCAAGCTTTCTTCGATATGGGATAATCTTAACAACGTTGTCGTTATGCGCTGTATATGTTTGTCCTCCAGCGATTAACCCGAAAACGACTTTGATTTTTCTCTTATTACAATCAGTGCAATTTCACGCCAATACATGGTGTAATTCATTCGCAAGCCGTTCAAGTAACACTTGTGGAGTGTTATGCGTCTTACGTGTCAATGGGAACACGATTTCTAGGTAGAAATGATAACAGACCAAACAAAGTTGTACTGAAAGGGCTGGGCACCCTGTAAGATTGTAATCCAGAAATACTCAGTACTGTACACTAATGATTTTATGTAGCTGAAGGATTGCCAAAGGCGCGAAAGCTAATTAACTTTCGCCAAGATCAGATAAACAACTGTTCAATCAATCTCAATCTCTCTTTTCTGGATTAAAACCAACGAATACTAATTAACGTAAATTCCTGATGATGCGGAAAACAACGTGTTAGCTTACCCAAAAATTCGCGAAAAAAATTTCACGCTTACAAACGTGTTAATTCCAACTCCAATGAAGCCGTCTGGCCACCATCGCCTTGTTATTTTGTCCACAAAATGCATTTTAAAAGGAACTGCATCGCCCCGTTCAATCCAATGAGGTTTTCTGCGCAACTCGTTGCATCTGCCTTTGCAAATTCGAGCAATAAAGTTGTTTATCTGATCGGAATGCGCTATCAGTGATTATCGTATTGGACACAATCTGGCTATCAAACAGACAGCAATCTGTCCATCGATGAGTTATCAGCAAATTTATCGAGAAGGATTCATGTCCAAATCACGTGTAATCGGGTTCAGAAGCACTAAAAAACGCTCTTTGGAATTTATTGCCGCGGAATGTCGCGTACGTGAATCAGTGCAGTTCAACAACAAACATTTTTCACGGATAATTGATTAATATGGAGTACTTGTCGAATTCCACAAATTGCTTTTTGACATTTTTAAGAGTGAAAAATGAAAAAGCAGCCACAGACCATTGGCTAAACTAACTCCGTGCACTTAAAATTTCATACGCTGTAATAAAACAAAAACTGATGGCTAATAACAGCCATCCGTATTTCACGAAATTCCAGCCTTCCCAATTTCGTCTAACGCAGTCACAACTTTCATCGTTTCTGGAAAGAAATTCAATTTCTGATTTGAGAGGCGATAACTGTATACTGGCTGATCAAAATGCTGCGTGCCCCTCAATGAATACATGTGTATAAATGACAAATATTTCAAATCAAATTTGCGAGGTGCCCATCGCATTTAGACAATAGCATTCTGTGTTTGAATTCGTCCCGGATACACTCCATGAGAGTCTACCAGTCAAGGAAGATATTACCAAATTCAAAATGCATGGACAGAGAAGGAAGGCCATGTTTCATTGTAACAGATTTGCTTTGTGCATTTTTGACTGGTGACACTTACATGTACATGGTGCCAGAAGCCCATGCAGAACATGTGTTTTCGCGACATTTTCGCCTTCGCTCATAATTTTTCCAACGCAATCCAATTACAAATGCTATTACAGTTTAACATCTCTGTTGTAGCGAAGTACGCTTTCTTTATTCTTCGTACCAAGTTTACGATAGGTCCAGGCCAGAACGGCGCACTCCTTTTACTCTGAAACACTGCACAGCTCTTTAATGTCATCAGACTCAAATTGGAATGACAGAGATAAAAATGCTCGCAATTTGCCGTTAGATAAAGTGACACCTCAGCTAGTGACACAAGTCGTGACCTCAATCACGACGGCTGACAACAGAGTCTGTTGTTTGCAGACATCGCAGTTTCTTGCGAGATAAGACGATATTGAAAAAAATGACAAGATTCGTGCATTCGGCAGGCTCCTTCTGCTATAGCAATAGCAAGATCCCAATGGCTGTCACGTTGGATGGAACAGTACGAACGAGCAAACAGTTGATTAAGGCCTGTCATCACTCACAGGATTTGTAAAAGCAGAGCAAGATGGCCGACTAGGCATGCAGCAAGTTCTTGGAATTAAAAAATTGGACAGGTGATATGCTCAGACATCATCGAGGCACACATTGATGTAAGCAGGTAAAACTAGCACGTGATCCTTCTTATCAGGAGGGGGACACACCAAAAGGCACCCAGGGCACATTCAAAAGTTGAGCAACCAAAAAAACTCGTCAGTGAAACGGCAGCTGGAACCGAGCAAGTCCAACCAATGGCCATCATTGCAAATAACAATAGCCCGAGGAGGGGTATGACAAGGAGGGAAAAGACTGATGTAGGAAAATTCCTGCGTGCTTTATGCAGGAAAAACTTGGAAGGGCGAAAGAAAGGCAAAAGGAAAGGTTTTCGCTTGGGTCAGAGTAGGGGTTTGCAGGGTCTTGAAAAATGGCACGCGTCAATATTTCTACCAGATGGCTACCAGACATGGATAATTGCATTCGGAGCCCTGGAAGACGCCCCACACCTTTTTCGTGTTACAATTCAGCTGATTTTCTGAAGCAAAGCAACAAAAATAGGGTATAAGCGTGTGCCGCCATTACATGTATAAATTAGCCCTAGTTTCGCAAAAAAGGCACCAGGTAAGTGTCCAAAAAAACTGCTTCCATCAGGGTGACCTTTCTGAAATTAATTGGCTTTCAACATCAATAATCGAGCTGCACAAAGACAATCGTCTAGCAGCAAAATAATCGTATAGAAGCAAAATACGAACTTCGTGACATATTGGTGCAAATATGGCATTACTTGAGTACGCCACTGCACAGATGAAATAAGAATGGATCCAACAAGCTTAGGAATGTGAAGGTATGTGGGACGAGTAAGAAATGAAGAAGACTTGTTATTAAATTCCTTCCGACTCAAATGCAGAGGAAGTAGAGGCGTGTGGTTCCACTATTTTTATGTAATGTTCCAAAAGTATTTCCTCTCAAATTACCATACATAGTACAAAATGTTGGCGCGTGCAAGCAACATCATTATAAAGATGTGCTTGACTCCAATATGACATCCACGCGACACATTAACGATCATTTTACTGAAATATTTCCGCACTATTACTGCAAACTATTTGCATTGCTGCAATTAAAATATTAACATACTGCTGTCTGCATACAGAGTTGCTCACGTCCTTGTCAACGATTCCATGCCATACTTTAGGCAGGCATTAACTGTGCCAAAAAAGGTTGAAAACTTGGTGAAAACAATTTCTGTACATTGATCTAGTAGCAAGATACAGATTACGTATCGTCCCACTAGGTTTTTTCCAACCATGATAAGCATGAAACGAAATAAATCAGCATTTTACCTCACAGAAGAACGCGCAAAGAGATTTGAATATCAAATTAGAAGCTAATTGATGCATTAGCCAAAAATAGGTTATCACGAGTAAAACCTACGTGGGGGAGCCTCCACCTATGAAAAAACAACGAAAAATCCATCCTCCATTGAATTCTAAAGCGAGTACAACAACACCCTTATCAGATATGCGAAATAAGTGATCAACAGCTATAGCTACTTTTTATGGTACACGCGTAGAGACAATAACAGAACGTGTATACTGAAGCAAGTAGAACTAGAAGCAGTGGAGCGAAGAAAATGTTCGGGTTCCAACATTGAAAATACATGTACCATAACATGTCTCCAGCGCGACGCCGAAGAGAGGCTTCACCCATGCAAGTTAACAATAACAAACATCTAATGATAGAAATACAAACAACAATGAAAGTTGCCATTATTGGATAAGTTATCTCACGAATGGGGTCAATTCAGGGCAAAGAAATCTAAACGACCGATACGTACTTCCTATTCGGTGCGGATAGAACACCGCCTTAAAAGAAAGACTGTATAAGTAATGGGGTCAATAAAGAACCGATAGACTTAAGGGGTTCATTTATAACGACAGATGGCGCAGTTGGAGGTGCACAATTTTGACTTAATATTGTATTCATTTTATTTTAATTAAAATACCAAAATTCTATTTAATAATGTAATTCGATAAACTGCAAGTTTTTAAAATGTATATCATTGTAAAGTACCTAATTATAAAGTACTTTTTTCTGATATCCTAACACCTGTACAAGATATCAAACAAGACCCCATCCGGATGAATTATAAGTTATAACTAATGAACACAGCTTTTAATATCTTCCAGCGAAACATGCATGCAAACTCGCAGTTAGAGTGCAATTATAATAATAGACAGTTCTGTGGCAGAAATGATTTCCATCAGACAGCTTCAGCTGACATCTCGGCAGCAGCCCAATTTAATACGTTAATTACTTTCAAGGCTTCAAGGTGAATCTATCGTCCTTGGACCAACAGCAGAGGCATTACTATTTCATTATTTTAAGCACGAACAAGTCGGTATACTGTATAGCCTACATTTTTGAAAATGTCCCTTAGCACTTCGTTTTAGCAAACCATGACAGGGTTCCCCAAGAGATGACATTTTCAACATGCTTGACATCTCCAGGTTTTAAACATTTCCCTGACCACCCTGGCTACTGAAAATGCAAAAATGTGACATGCCACTTAAATGATTACTATATTTATTGTTTATTATATATAAAAAGGAGCTAGAATACACATTTTGACAAAGAAACAGCAAATTTAGATTAGTTTTTAAAAGTTATTTTACAGAATTGCTTTTCATCTCTTGCTTTTTGTGCTAACCAATAAATAGCTTTTCAAAGTAAATCAATTTTACCTGACTTTTCTATGTTTGGGGGAACCCTGTATAAAGAATTTGGCTCAAGCTTGTGCTAGTGCGATATTTATGAGGTCTTCCAAACCATTTCACATATGTTAAAATTCTTCATTAAATATTCAATAAGTAACACAGAAAAAATCTCAACTCGATATTATGGATTAGCAAAAAAAGCACTACTAGGAAAGAAAATGGGCTGCAGCAAACATGTTCTTTTCCCCATACAAATACAAAACGTTTTAAAAAAGCTCAAAGGTTTTGGAAAAAACGCTGTGAAGTGAAATTTTTCATTAATGACAAGTGTACTAGAACTTTGGAAGCATTAGCACCACACGCGGCATAAAATTAACCTAAAACTGTCAAGCATAATAATGGAAATCTGTAAAGTTATATCCTCCACCATAAAGGCATGCAATACAACATCTAGCGCAACGCTGAGTGAATTCGTTTGCCAAATGACAAGAAAAATGCCACGATGTCTATTACAGAACACTGACAGGGAAAATGGTTTCAGTGCCAATTGGCACGAATAAATAAATACAAACTCCGCCCAATCGATCGTTAACGACCCGATGTCATGCACGATTCCATTCAAACGCAATTTTCCCTATAACGCATGTACGTACTCGCACCCCAAATAGCAATATAATATGTGCTACATGACAAAATGAACTGATCGTCTAGAAATCTTTGGCATTTCGCGAAGGGTAAGACTGAAGTACACATGCCTATACAGTTAAAGTTATCGAACAAGATATTTCCTCGAAACAAGGCAGTTTTGTCATCAAAAACTTTTCGACTTGTACACAGTAGACAAGTGGTTATCATTTGTTACCATATTTTCTAATTAACTATACTTTTCACATTTCCGAACTATTTTCTTCTACCTGATGTGATACCACAAGGTATTACGAGATAGCCTAAATGAGTAGGTTTCTGTTACATAATGATGATAATGTAATATTTACTTTACTTATAAATTAGCTTAGTGAAGTCAAACTTTTCGAGAACCACATACGAATTGAAAACCTGCCACAAACCGGATAAGAAATGTAGTAACCCTGAAGAAAACAAGTGGTAAGCAGATATACGAAAGCGTATAATGAGAATTTTATGGTTAGTCTGTGCATGGTACACAATAACGCTGTTCTGGACGCATTTGGTTTGTAAAGAATGATGCAGTATAATCAATTTGGTGTCAATTCAACACTCGCCAAGTAATATACTGTACATACGCTGTTATAATCAATAAACTGAATCAAAGTACTCTAGTTCTGATGCAAAGACGTCACTGAGATTTTTTTTTAAAATAATATTAATCATGTCGACCTTTGTAGTGAGCCTTTCATTTCCTGGTTATACTTTCTACAAAACAACTTATGTCAGCATATTAAAAAATGCATTCTGATAAGCTCATCCCAATTGACAGAATAACAGCCGAAATGCAGTGCAGCCATTTTGCACTATATTATAAGGCCCCGTTAACCTTGACCATATAAATTTAACATGAATTAAAAGGGTAAATTATACACACGATATACTCACGCTCCAGTATACATCCTGTTTGTTGAAGAGAATTCCTTTACATATCCAAAAAGAATTGCCCTATTTTGGAATTTCATTTCCATGCGATTAGCAACGAAATGTATAATTCGCTGTAAATTACGACGGATGCTGGTCTGTCATTTGAGTTGACAAAGTTTCCCTTAATATTTAACACTTTTCGCAGCACATGAACGTAACTTGCATAAGTATAACTTAGTAAGCAAGCTTCAGGGCAGACGATCTCAGAACAAACTAAGAATTCCAAGATAGAGCAACAAAGTTATACAGTATATATAGTATAATTACAACGTTTTCAATTATATTTAAGTAACAGCATGTCAGTTAATAATTCCAGACCACGTCATTATAGAGACCAGTCACTACAACCACATAGTATGAGAGTGGAAGCTCTGGCGGTATTATAACGCCACTAAAGTGCGCAAGAATTCAATGAAACAAAATACATCCCTATCTGAAGCAGTAAAAGCAACCATTAAAGGACCAATTATATTACCCCATTAAAGCCAATTCTCCATAAAGAGGAACAGCGATCGAGTTGACAGTGTTGATGCATTTTCGTTTTAGTCAATTTATGAATTCTGAGAATTCAGCTCAGAAAGTGTTTTTTCCTTCCTTTTATAGAGTCATATATCGGATTTTCATATAGTGGTCGACTTTGTACATGATTTTTTCGCTCTTTGCAATAACCTGTCACGGAACATTTCAAACGACAACTATACGGTATGTACATGTATTTGTTCTTTGATTAGCGTTCTTCTTTCAAATTAAAGGAGTCTCAGCTAACATTACACCACCCTGTATTCGTCACATTTTAATCAAAACATGATATTTAATGCGGAGGATGAACTTTGAATCCATCAGCTGGTCTGAAAGGAAACTATTCATTTACTTAAATTGAGAACTGCCACATGTTTGGTGATGGCAGATAAAATACACATTACATATTGGAAGTTAGATGCACGGAATTCACTTGTTCTTGTTAAGACAATTTCATTTCAGAGCTGACACAAGACTTGTCTTATGAATGTAAGGGAAGTGGTATATAGTGGACAGCTAACATTTATCGAATAAAAGGCATTCATGTATGGTTGCCATAAATGATGACATGTGTTACTAGAGGGGCTCAACCGCGACACCTTTAATGAGTAGTGTCACTGCACTCGTTAAACTTTGACACATGAGCTCACAGATGGCGTTGCAAAACATTTCTAGGCGATTGCATGTGTATCAAAACGTCAGGCTATACAGTGTATAACTGCACCATCAGAGTTTCTCAAGTATCCAGAGTTCAAGAATTGGAAACTTTCCAACTATTTGTCATCTGGCAGTGTGCAGCCATCCCTTACAATTTATGTGTTATATTCAAAATTAGCGTTTTTGTGTCACGGGACGAAACAACCTAGTGAAATAAGAAAAAATCATTACCACGAATAGGTCAAGAACCGTAAGGATAAATTGAAAAATTGCGTTGGCAATAACTTAAAATAACATTGCAAACAGCTAGCGTTGCCCCCTTCCTCCTTGCATGCCTTAAAATAAACGTTCGAGTGCATATGCGACAGGGCATGCAATGACCATTGATTTTCGACCAAAAACGAAAGAGTTCAATATAATACGCCAATAAAAAGTGCATTTGGCAGAAACGGACAAAAATTACAGGTTGAATTACACGCTCCGAGTTGGACCTCATTTCCAACAAACTGTAGAAAATGGCGCGCATTTATCACTGGAGTGTACTATATAGTGTACGTCTCCATCGTACGTGCTACATAAATAGCCATAGCGAGTACCACAGTAGAATTTGGCCTTAAGTGCATATCGAGTTTCTCGGTCGTTCGATTTATTACGTGGACTTTTATGCGTTAGGAACACACGATGTCACCAACGTGACTGTCACATAAAACGTCAGTAGCGGCTGTTGGAGTGAGAGAGGGCAATTTCATTGAATTCAATCTTCTCAGCTGCAAGGACCACCGCCCTCATGGTTTCTTTAGTAAAAGAGCAATCAAATGCTTTCATCTCATTTTGCTTAATAGCGATATTGGCACCGAGAACACAATTTCATTTAACAAATCGTTACAATTCTATACAATTTCAAGTTTTTCATGGTTTAGTTGAGTTTTATATTATTTATTAATGGTATAGGCCTACTTATAGAGTGGGTTATTACATCTAGTTAAAATGTACATGTATACTAAAACTTTATGAACATCAGAATGAGAACATAAACGCGTTGATGTTTGCTTACCCATAAAAAGTTCCAGAAAATGTGATACATGTCGTTGAAAGATTGGAGTGCACCAGCATCCCTATCAGGTGAATTAAGACAGTGATCATTTTGCAATCAGTGCAACTACAAGGATGATAAAGAAGAACGGGGCACCGGTGCCATCTAGCGGAAGGCTTTAATCGAGAATTAAGAAGACTGCTTATTGCAGAACTTTATGGATGTGGTCGGAGCTTCCAAATTGATGGCTGGTTCGTACTTGATCCTGAATAACATGACAACGCAAGCCTTTGGTTGCGCATGTTCGATTCGAGTAAAACTTGCCACGTCCATGCACGTCATGACACTCCAAGGCCAATGCCAAATAGCAGAGATTGATATTTCAGACGGGGCTAGTTACAACACCGTCCATAACGCGGCAATTAATGTTGGACGAAAGACATCCACTTACAGGCGTAATAAATTAAGTTATGCGAACCAGACACGGGCGATATTAAGACATTGAAGAGATGGACAATCCGTTCAGGGTCAAATGCATCACACGTTGCTAGAGCAAAACACGCAGTCTAGTGACATTAGGCACTGCAGCGAGTTTGGAAAAAACCAATGAAGCAATCTGAAAAACGAGCCAAACCACTAGGCAAGGAGTTTTCCGGTATTACATGTATTGTACATGTAGTAGGATATGTGCCCACATCGCAAACTGGGCGTCTCCATACAGCTTAAAGGATTTGCTGGGCAACTTGCAAATTTAACCTAACCTAATCTAACCCAACCTAACTTAGCCTACTGTACATGTATATCTATCGGTTATAGATTACATGTACTGTAGGGTAGGTAAAACAGAAAAATTTGCAAGCCTCCCAGCCAAACTTACGTGCGGCTAGGGGAAGCCTACAGTGTTGGGAGGTGTGCTCATATCCTACTAATACCGGTTTGGTTCAGGCAAATTCGCTGAAGCGTATTTTAAGCAAGTTTAATTTAACTCCGGCATATAAACATAGTGTTCTGATTGGAGAGAAAACACTCAAGGCCCGTCTTAGGATAATTCAGATTGCCTGTACATGTATTTCTTCGTCCCACATTTCATCGTATTGCTGGTTGTACCAAACAGATTTAACTCTAGGATTTCAGTCAGTTTCTTTTCAAAGTAAAAACAGTATACAAAATTTTTCTTTTGAAATACATGTGCACGTAGCAAGAAAAAGACAATATACTAGACACTTAGCGCTGCCCAACAAAAGATATTCAAACGAAAGTCAAAAGTTACGAAAATAAATGTGCTCTTCGTGCGATGCAAACATTTGTATATAAATGGTTCGCCGAAACTTTTAAACAAATTACATTTTAAAACAACGCCATCTAGGGTCGATATTTGAAAACAGGTATCTAATCGC
>JAQGAF010002003.1:0-25766 GCA_034687865.1 Kryphioiulus occultus
GGTGGTTCAATTCAATTCAACTCAGTACCCTACTATTAGTAATTTAATATTATGTGGTAGGGTGTGTAGTCCATCAACCCAAATTAAGATTATGTTGGTACTGCCAAGACATCCCTCCCGGTAGTTGCTTGTAACCCTCTTGGTGGTTCAATTCAATTCAACTCAGTACCCTACTGTTAGTAATTTAATATTATGTGGTAGGGTGTGTAGTCCATCAATGCAAATTAAGATTTGGTGTGTACCACAAAGGCATCCCTCACAGTGGTTTCTCGCAACCCTCCCACGGTGGTTCAATTCAATTCAACTCAGCATCCTACTGTTAGTAATTTAATATTATGTGACAGGGGGTGTAGGCCATCAATCCAGATTAAAATTATGTGGGTACCACCAGGACATCTCTCACGGTGTTTGCTCGCAACTCTCCTGGTGGTTCAATTCAATTCAACTCAGTACCCTACTGTTAATAATGTAATATGTGGTAGGGGGTGTAGTCTATCAATCCAAATTAAGATTCGGTGGGTACAACCAAGACACCCCTACCGGTGGTTGCGGCAATCCACCCGGTGTTGCCGCAACCCTCCTGAACGGTATCGTTGTCCTTTTTTATTTCAGTTTTTATTATTCCCTAACTAGTAGTTAGCTGCTTTCATCTATTATTGACTGAGCCTAGTTTTGGCTGCCAGTGCGTTGCACCCCCCACGTCACTTGTTCTCGATGATTTTTGCGTTTCGGGGCGGAGAGGCACCGAAAAGTGGGAGGGGATTAATTGGAAACATGAATTATGCACACTGTAAATATATAATTTATGTCGCTGGCTGTATGGCTTTTGCGAGGCTGTACATACGCGGCCCAAATTGTTTACCAATGGTGCAGCTCGCCTTTTCTGCTCGCTAATAGGCGTCACACGCCATTGAAATACTCAAATTATGGTTAATGCAAATTTGATGCGAATTGGATGCCCTCCGAGTAATTAAATATCGACGAAAACGTAAAAATGCGAAAATGTTTTTTTCAGAAATCTCAACACTTGACAATGCCTTCGTTATGTCAAAAAACACGCTGTTTGAAGGAACTTTTCACGCTCTGAGACATTCAGCATTTAACCTTTCTTTGTCACGTCAACAAATTTGATATTTGACAAATATTGCACGCTACGTAAGACATATTAACATGTGACTTACTTGTGACTTACACGTTATGGGCCATTTAGCATCTGCGTGTCTTTGTCGTGTCAAGCAGAGGCGATTTGACATAGCTTTACACCTTCCAAAACACTTACTTTCACACTTGTCTGTCCTTGTCATGCCAAAGACGTGGTATTTTTCGTAAATTGACAATTGATAAAAAAATTTTTAGTCAGAAATTGGTTTGTTTGTCAGAAGTTGAAAGTTTGTCAGAAGTAGTTTTTTAAATAAATTGACTTTTGGTCATAAATTGACACCTTGTCAGGAATTGACTGCAAGTCAGAAATTGACTTTTGATTGTCAGAAGTTGACAACTGATTGTTAGAAATTGTCTGCTGCTTCTCAGAAATTGTTTGCTGCTTGTCAGAAGTGGAATGCTGCTTGTCAGAAATTGATTACTGCTTGTTAGAAATTGACTACTGCTTGTCAGAAGTTGACAACTGATTGTCAGAAATTGTCTGCTGCTTCTCAGAAATTGCCTGCTGCTTGCCAGAAATTGACTACTGCTTGTCAGAAATTGACTACTGCTTGTCAGAAATTGACTACTGCTTGTCAGAAATTGACTACTGCTTGTCAGAAATTGACTATTGCTTGTCAGAAGTTGACTACTGCTTGTCAGAAGTTGACAACTTATTGTCAGAAATTGACTACTGCTTGTCAGAAGTTGACTACTGCTTGTCAGAAGTTGACTACTGCTTGTCAGAAGTTGACAACTGATTGTCAGAAATTGTCTGCTGCTTCTCAGAAATTGACTGCTGCTTGTCAGAAGTGGACTACTGCTAGTCAGAAGTTGACTGCCAGAAATTAGCTCGTTTGTTAGAAGTTGGCTGTCAGCAGCTGATAGTTTATCAGAAATTTACTATTATGTCAGAAGTTGAATATTGTTCTGAAACTGAATTTGTCAGATATCGATTCAGGATTACAACAGGATTACTCGGGAACCACACGACATATTTGAAATATTCTTCTCGTTTTTAAATTTTCAATATTCTCATGTACTTGGCATGAAATGAAATTTGCAATTCGTCCGAATTTAACACGTTTTCATGAAATCAATTCCAAAGCATTTACAATATTTAACGTATACACGTCTTCATATTTTAAAAAATATTTTAAAAATATGCTAATTGTCTGAAATTGTCGTTTCCTACAAACCAATTCTAAAATACCTGATATATTTGACATTTTAGTGGAAGGATACAGTGTATTTTCATGAAATTCAAAAGCGGTATATCATTTTATGTGTAAATCCTAGCATTTTTCTGGGTTATATGTCTAGGTAAAGAAACACCCAAATGGAAACCGATAATAAGACAAAAAAACCTTGTCATACGCGAAGCATAAAATCGTAAAATTTTGTTCATATATCTAT
This sequence comes from Kryphioiulus occultus, assembly GCA_034687865.1. NCBI lineage: Eukaryota > Metazoa > Arthropoda > Diplopoda > Julida > Julidae > Kryphioiulus > Kryphioiulus occultus. The sequence continues at coordinate 2,557 of JAQGAF010002003.1, forward strand.
GGTAAATGACAGAAGATAATTTCTTGAAGCTCGACCCTAGCGCCCCCTCACGGCGCAATGACCATCATGATGTCCAACCCTCTTCCGGATATTACAATTGAAAACTTGTATGCTATTGTTTCGCAGCCTAATTAGTCTCATGCACACAAATACGTTGATGAAACGTATAAAATTTGCATAATCCGTGCTATAAATATGCGAGCATTTTCAACTAGTGACACGATATGGCTTTGCTTCACACAACCCTACACAGCTTCGTGCGCATTAAAATTACGCAAAACGCAAATTATTCGCAGATCTACGATAAATTTGTGACGTCTTGTTTAATTCAACGAAATGGGGTGCTGATGTGAGGTCTTTGTCGAGGATTTTCTGCAGTAATTCAACGGTCAATGGCACCAAACTACGTTTAATTTAATAGCAAATTTGATTAACGGAATTTGTTGTTAGCAGCCAAGGATGGACTATCCATACCTAGGGAGCCATAAACACAATTTCTACTGAGATGGAATATATGCAGATAAATTCATCAGTGTATTATGCGATTTTTGATACGTTATCCCTTCATATCACCTGATTTCTAAACGTATTTATTTTAAAAATAATGCTTGTTGGAAGGCTTTTTGGAAACAATTTTTTAGCGTTAACATTTAAAAACATCAAAATTATAATAAATTTCATAATTTAGTTTGTTTTATAAAAGTGAGGTAAACGTGAATTTTTCTTACTCTTCAAAATTCAGAAAACCGCTGAATTAAGATGTGAAATTGCTACATTTCATCAAAGTATTACAAATTATTGTAAGGATTTCTTAAAATTTGTAATTTTAGAAAAAAAAATTGTTTTTCAAACCCACTTTCGCTCATTAATAAAGTACTAATTCAAAAAAATATTATTTTTTTCGCAAATTCTAGAGTAATTCTGAAGATCCGGCGTTATTAAGTTTGCCAAAATCTAGAAAAACAAAGCCTAAGAAATTAAAGATTTTTTAATTTTTGATATTTTTCAGTTCGTTGCTTTTTCTTCCATCTACTGAGTGAAATCGTGTACAAATCGAGTAGAACATGTTTTCCAAATTGTGTCAAATAATTTTTGTCTTATTATGATTTTGACGTTTTCTTCCTCTCTGCTGAAAATGTGACATTCTTAAGTTTGCCTAAAATTTTATTTTTTCGCATATTGTGACAATATTTCTGAAAATCTGGATTTATTTCCCTATCAGTTTCTGTTTTAGACAATAATTCTGAAAATGAGGCATCCTTAAGCTTGCCTAAAATTTCATTTCTTGGCATATTTTGACAGTATTTCTGAAAATCTGGATTTTTTCCTTATCAGTTATTGTTTTAGACAATAATTCTGAAAATGTGACATTCGTAAGCTTGCCTAAAATATTATTTTTTCGCATATTTTCACAGATTTTCTGTAAATCGGGCTTTTTAAAGTTCGCCCAAAATTTCTATAACTTCAGTCTTTGAAAATAAGCAGTTTACTTTTATTCTTTACCGTTAAATCGTTTACCCTGAGTACTGATCAAGAAAAGTATGTTTTCTAAATTTTGTTAAATAATTTTTATATTTCTCTATTCGTTTGAAAATCCTTTTCATTATTCTGTCCAGTCTCAAGAACTGATAGTTTTACTTTTTGATTAGTTTCTGATCAATCCTTTTTTTCTTCGCTATTTCATTACAAATTAAGACTTTTTCCTCCTCTCCATTAGTTTGATTGGTTTCTGATGAATATTTTTCAGTCTCAATTTCCCTACAAATTATGATTTTACGTTTTCCTCTTCAGTTTTTCCAAAATCCTTTCCCCTTTCACTCCTCTGTCCTCCCATCACTTTGCTACCTGAGCTTCCAAACTCCGTGTCAAAATTTCACCATCTCAGCCTCACTGCAGTCACTGATCAATCTTTTAGTCAAAAACCCTTTTCCCCTAGAAACGGTATAATAGTTTTCCATCATCCTCTTACCTTCCTATTGGCTCGTCGAGGCGAATTCCGGCACATTTTGACTCCAGCAAAATCTCACTCGAAAAGTGTGTGTAGTGCTGTAGGACGTATCTCGCTTTTTTATTATTTCCAACTCAAATATAATCCAGGAAGTGCAGTTTCCTCGAGCGGAGGCCCGGAGTGACAATGTCCTCCGAAAGGCATTTCGTGTCAATGCAAGAGAACACACTTTTTGATCCACAATCACAAGACACGAAAAAATAAACGCACAAAAGGTGAGAGGAGGGGGTGGGGGATGAGAAACGAGATTTTGAAAAGTCAGCAGATTTCGTCGTTTCAAAACCAGCGCGGCACGGGGGTCGAGAGCCAGGGGTCAAGGGTCGGAGGTCGGAGGTCAGCTGATGCCAAAACCGAGAGATGCTGAACGGATCCTCCTCACAAACTGAGAGCACACTCACGGACAGGCTGTGCAGCTGTGTGTGGAGGCGACGGTAAAGTGCGATTGGGAGGGATTCAGGCCAGGGTGAGTCGATTGTGCCACGAGGGGGTAGGGGGCGCCACCGACGCCGCCAGGGGGAAGCACGGGACACTCGAGGGATGATGATGGAATGCGGCGAGGAAGAGAGGAAGAGAGGAAGGGAGGAAGGGGTTACCCATGCAGAGGTGGGATGGAAGGTAAGGGAGTGGGATGAGGGGAGAAGGTATTTTGACACGAAATGACAGGATGAGGAAGTTACCAACTTTGACTTGACTGTGACAGATGTTGGTGTGAGTTGCCCATTTGTCACGAAATGACAAGGAGAAAAGTTACCCACTTTGACTTACTATGACAAGTGTTGGAGTAAGTTGCCCATTTTTCCAGGAGATGCCAGGAGAGTAGGCTACCCATTTTGTCACTAATTGATAGGAGGGGGAATTATGACATGAAGAACAGTGAAAGAGGCTACTCATTTTCATACAAACGAATTGGAGAGAGATAACCCATTTTGACTTACAGCGACAATTGTCGGATTGAGTTGCCCATTTGTCACGAAATTACAGGTGAGAAGGGAGCTACCCATTTTGTCGCGAATTGACAGGAGGGGAAGAATTATGACATTAGTCTGGCAGCGAGAGGTTACTCGTTTTGGTACGAATGAATTGGAGAGGTTACCTATTTGTATATGAAAGAATTGGAGAAAGGTTACCCATTTTGAAACGAAATGACAGAAGGAAGTCACCCACTTGAACTTAGTGACACGTGTTGGAGTAAGTTACCCATTTTGTCACGAATTGACAGAAGGGGAGAATTATGACATGATTGGGACAGCGAAAGAGGTTAGTCATTTTTATATGAATGAAAAGGAGAGGTTACCCATTTTGACATCAATGGATGGGAGAGATGTTAGACATTTGACATGGATACGAAAAGGTTACCCAGTTTGACATATGATTGAATAGATGATAGAGGAGTTACCCATTTTACACTTAAATGGCTGCAGTTACTCATTTTGACTTAAGTGGACTAGAGGGGGAGGGGATACCCTATTTTGACATGAAATGGACAGATTTCCAATTTCATGTAAAATGCATTTGAAATGCTTTTACGAAAAGAAGCGGAAGGGTTTCCAATTCTAAAAATTCTAAACCCAATTTTTAAACCTGTGGGTCATTTTAAAAAAAGTTATAAATCGTGTTAAATGTTGTGATATCATCTAAGACGATTACTTTAATATCAATAATGACGAAATAAGACAACGAGCATAATCGAAATTCCCAGACCTGTAACAAAATATCCTATGTCAACATATTTTTTTCAAACTAACAGCAGTGTAACCATAACACCTCTAGGGAGCGCTTTTGTCATTTTTATTCGTTTTTTTCATTCATGATAACTGCTGCAATAATTGGTTATATTTATGTTTCGAAGCGCTAAATAAATGTTTGTTTCGAAATTTAATCCTCACCCATTTATCACTTCGAAGCTCTCCTATCACTCTAAATCTGCTGTTACAGTTTCATTACAACAAGACAGATTTAGTTATTGTTTTAAAAATGTTTGTTTATCCGAATCGAGCGAACTTACAATTATGAAATATGGATTTTATAAGCAACTCGCTTGGTTTTCCACCTTTATATCTGTGCTATTTATCAGACTGCGAATCCCTGGCGGCCATGTTTTTTATCTTCGGATTGATTCCAGACTAACTACAAGCAATTGTTTATCTGGATTCTGGCCGACTTCCAGCTAATTGTAAGCTCGTTTTAGATATCGTAAATTCCGTATCTAATTAACGACCCATCGAATTGCTTTCTTTATACTGTAATTACACACTACAATTGTCGGTTATTATTCCCGGAAAATTCAGGAACGTTTCGAGGCAATTCCTGGAATCGGTTTTCATTTTCTGAAAATTGACCAGTCAACTGAAACGTTATCAAAGCGTGTTTAGGCATGTGACTTTTCAGACTGTTGTGTGTATTTTCAATTGTATAACCTGTTTAAGATATGTACTTTTTATTGTTAGAGAATGGTTAGCTGAAAAATGTTTAGTTTTAAACGGATGTTTTAAAACTTTAATTTAGTTTTCTGAATTGATATATTTCAAAGTAATTTTTTTAATTAAACGTAGTAAATGTATATTGTTGAACATAATTCTCTGAATGAAAATATACAGTATTGGTCTGAATTTAGTTTTTTTTTAATGAAGCAGTTTTTTGAATGAGAGTATACCTATGAAATATCACAATGAATACATGTCTACTAGGCATTTTCTGAATGAAGTAAAGTATATACATGTACAGTTACTGAAGTACAGTTAATGGTATATACATTTACTTTTATTCAGAAAACTGCTGGTGGTTCAAAGTATCGTTTTTCTGAATTAAACATACTCGAACATGAAGCGCGGTTGAAAATGCATCTGCATTGCAATGTACATGTAGTTAAAATACAATTTTCCTGAATGACAAATAATTTAAAATGCTTTTCTCTGAGTGAAATATAGTTGTTAATGCACTAATCTGCATTAAATACAGTTAAAAATAATTCGTTTTTCGAATAAACTATAGTTGATACTTTTTTCCGCATTAAATGTAGTTAAAAATGCATTTTTTGTATACATGTAGAATAAGATAGCAAATACGTTTTTCTAAATGCAATGAATTTGAACATTAATTTTTTTAAAAAGACAACTTAAAATGCCATTTCTGTGTGAGATACATGGCAGCAAGCAGTTTTCTGAATGAAGTAAAGGTGTATAGTTTTACTGAAGTACAGTTAAAGGTACATTACATATACTGTACCTTTACTACCATTCAGAAAACTGCTGTTGGTATAGTTCAAAGTTCATTTTTCTGAGTTAAACATACACATGAAGCACGGTCGAAAATACATGTACATACTGTAAAACTGCATTGAAAAGTAGTTGAAATAAAAGTTTCCTGCATGACAAATAATTTAAAATACGTTTTTCTGTATGAAATATGGTAGCAAATACGTTTTTCTAAATGCAATATAATTAAACATGAATATTTTTAAAGACAGAATTTAAAATACGCATTTCTGTGTGAAATACATGACTGCAAGCAGTTTTCTGAATGAAGTAAAGGTGTATACTTTTACTGAAGTACAGTTAATGGTATACACCTTTACTCTCATTCAGAGAACTGCTGTTTGTATAGTTCAAAGTTCATTTTTTTGAATTAAACATACTTGTACACGTATTTCCAAGTGCATTTGCGATCTGTGCTCGATGTTACATGTATATTTGCGTGAATGACCATGAGTCTGCTCTCTCCACACCTTACCAATGATTGAGCCATCCCAGATGATCTCGAATATTCTCGTAGGGGTCAAAGGTCGGGAATTCAATCAGAGATACCGCAATAAGTTTCCTTAAAAGTCGTGACTTTCACTCCGGCCACGTCAGTCCATTGTGGCGAATGTTCTTTTCCACGTGAATGGTCATCGATTTTGGGTTTTTGTGATGGACCAATCCAAATGCAGTCTAATGGGCGTTTAAGAAATCTAAACTAGGAATGATTCAACTTGTCAAATGATGAATGCACCGAAATGCGGGAGGCCGACCTTTGAAAAATGGATTTTTTGATATTATGGTTGAAAACTTAATGGATTTCGAGCGGATTAAACTTCCTTCCCTTTATGGTTGGTTGGCGTACTCTTTACATTCATTTTTTCTCTTTTTTTTGTTCAGTGGGTCTAGACTAGATCGAATTCAGTTTGGAGTGCAAATGTGAGTGCCAGAGAGGAGTGGAAGAAATAGACCCATTGCGGAATCTTATATCAAAATAATCTTGTAACGTGGGCAATTTCAAAGAAACGCCTTTCATCTTAGTACGAAGTTTTTTTTAAACCTCGATCTTTTGTTTGAAAATCTTCTGAATTTTTTGTATGCTCCTGATAACGTGTCTCGCTAACATACATCTGATCCCTAGGATGTCAAGCGTATCTGAAACAATGTCATTATTAGGGTCGATCGGGTGAAAAAAAAGACTAAGTGCTTCAGACTGGCAGCTTTGTCTCAACGCTGATTTTTCGTTGATTTTTGGATAAATTTGCAAATATGAATATTTGAATTTACTTTTCATTATGCTGTAAACGTAATGTGTATCCTGCTGGTTCAAAATAGTTGACGTAAGATTTTATGAAACTGTTCGCAACCTGCAGTAGATACATGTACGTGTAACATTCAATTCAATTCAACACGGTAGCCTACTATCAACAAATGAGCCATGTTGTAAGGAGTTGAGATCCTTGCATTTTTTGACGGTTAACTTAACTGTGTGGTCACCAGCACAATTGTTAAATATTACTTTGGAAGTCAATTCCAAGGTCTAGTATCATAGTTACTAAGAATAGGGCTAATAGTATAGATCCTCATTTGATGGGTGATCCAAAACTGGATTTGAATCACATTCAAGTATTATGTCATCACAAAATCTTGAACTCAAGACTACAGCCTTCTGTATTAAAATTCTTCATTATTTTTACCCCACGTATCAAAATTCCACCAAAGTGATGGATTTTAGTATCAAAACATGCTTTCTTAAAAAATCAAAACCGATTTTTAGGGTAATTTGATTTTATTGTCAGTTTTATTGACTGAATACGTGATGACATCATCTTTGACATAGTTCTATGAATGTTGAATTGAGCGAAATTTTTATCAAAATTCTACCAAAATGTTGATTTTAGACAAAACAAAAGTTCTTTTCTTTTAAACAACACACACTGTATCGTTGAATTTTTCTTCAAAGCTGGATGACAACTTTGTGGATTTTATTTTAACCCAATTTCAAGACCATCCCCTTCTGTATTAAAATTCTTCATCTTTTTCACCACTTACTCAAAATTTTACCAAAGTGATAGGTTTTAGTATCAAAACATGTTTTCTTGAAAAAAAAATCAAAAACAGTGTTTGAGTGATTTGTATATCAAATACGGGATGACAAAAGATGGATCTTATTTCAACCCACATTTTTCTTTTAAAAAATGATGACAGTCTCAGGTTGAGCTAATACGTGATGACATCATCAAAGACATCATTGACCTATCACTGTAAATGTTGAATTTAACTACATTTTTATCAAAATTCTACCAAAATGTTATATTTTAGTCACCACAAACGTCATTTTCTTATAAACAAAACACAATGTGTGGTTTTTTTCCTCAAAGCTGGATGACAAATGACGGATTTTATTTTATCCCACATTTTTATTTTCAAAAGTGATGACAGTGTCAGGTCGATATAATACGTAATGACATCATCATTGATCTAGTATTGTGATGTTGAATTGAACTAAATTTTTTTTTCAAAATTCTACCAAAATGTTATATTTTAGTCGCCACAAAAGTCATTTTCTTATAAACAAAACACTGTCGTTGCATTTTATTTTATCCCATATTATTATTTTAAAAATGATGACAGCGTCAAGTTGATATAATACGTGATGACATCACAATTCTGCCAAAATGTTAGATTTTCGTCGAAACAAAAATACTTTTCTTCAAAGCTGGCTGACAAATAATGGATTTTATTTTAACACATTTTTCATTTTAATGTTAACGTAGTACTTTAACGTAATACTTGAACGTCTCCTTACCTTAGGGATATTGAAATCTTATAGATGTTGTCAGATTTTTGTTGCACTCAACCGTTAAACACCATGAATCTATTTTGATTCCCTAAATCCCTGAACGAATGACACGTAATTAAATCTTATCGAAATATGATAATAGTCGTTTTTGTCACGTGATTGCCTTTTCACGTTTCCTCCTATGGCGTGGTCAGCAGATATCAGTCGTGATGCATGCTGGGAATGCCTTTCATCCACTAATTTCCATTCCTTTATTATTGCTGTCGTTAATGTGTCATATTATAGCCCTTGCTATATTTGGCTTTTCCTACGTCATTGCATTGTTTTTTTTCTGATTGTGGACCACTATAAATTTTCAACCTGAATTTCCTGTCGCCCTCTTATTATTTATTGCTTTTAATGATTGACAGAAAAACCTATATTGTATTTCCATTAGTTGTATGCGAGCCCCTTTACCCCCCTCTATTATACCCCTCATCATATTCAAAACGACTGGAAAGCGTGAAGATATTTAGAGTGTGGGTTTTCCGCCATTTTCCATGTTCAAGATTTTCTGTTTTTTTATGCTTTTCAAAAATAAGACACTCAAGCACACTAAAATTTTCCAGATTCCAAGGAAAGTTTGGTAGTTTACCTCCCATATTTCAATGAATGTGGAAATTTTCTGCCTAATGCTATAGTTATTAAGGAAAGGTCCTATATGTCAGGAATATATTCAGCATTTCATGAAAATATTATATTGGAAGAGTATTTATTTTCCTAAATTACAAGAAATGTCATCATTATGCAGGAAATTTTTGTGCATTTCGAGATGATTTGCATTTCATAGAATATGAGCCGTATATTATATTGGAAGAGAATTTCCTTCCTAAATTACGGGAAAAGTTATCATTATGCAATTTTTTTGTATTTCAAAGTTATCTGCATTTTATGAAATTCATGTATTTTATATTGCGAGGGAATTTCCTTCATAAATTGTTAGAAAAGTTATCTTGATGAAAGAAAATGTTGTGCATTTCGAAATAATCTGCAATTCTTGAAAAAAAAATAATTGGCAGAGAATTCTCCTAAATTTTGAGAAATGTTATCATGCTGAGAGATAATTTTGTGTAATTCGAGATAATCTGCATTTTATAGAAATATATTTTATTGGAAAATAATTTTGTTCCTAAATTGCAAGAAAAGTTATCATAATGCAAGGAAATTGTGAGCGTTTCTAGAACATCTGAATTTCATGAATTTCGTGAAAATTTCCTTCCTAAATTACAAGAAAGATTATAGTAATGCATGAGGATTTTGTGCATTTCCAGATAATCCGAATTTCACGAATTTCGTGAACATTTTCTTCCTAAATTACAAGAAAGATGATATTAATGCATGAGGATTTTGTGCATTTCCAGATAATCTGTATTTCATAAAACTATATTTTATGGGAAGATAATTTCCTACGAAAATTACGAGTGAAGTTATTATGGTAGAATAACTTTTTCCGCATTTTGAAATAATCTGTAATTCATAAAAATATACATGTATTTCTTTGAATGACAATTTCTTTCTCAAATTACAAATATTTATCATAATGCGAGAATATTTTGTGAATTTCGAGATATTTTACTACATGTCGAGGGTCCTACATTTCGAGAAAATGGTGTATTCAAGGTGTATTTCCAGAAATTGTTACATTTTACATGTACATTTCAAAAATATCTTGTACGTTTCAATGATGGCTTCTGCTTTCAATAAAATCAGCACTCATTTGAAGACGATTTTTGGCATTTCAAGAAAATTTCACACATCTGAAGGAAATTTAAGTATTTGGAGAAAATGACCCAATGTTCATTTCGGCCACTTTGCCACGCTAGAGGGCGCACAAATGCGAGTGAGTAGTTGAGCATTGAATCAATTATTGGTGCTATTGTTTCTCACTTCTAAATTTTGGGAGTTGGTGTCAGTTGAGGGTGGGGTTGGCCCGGATCAACAGACCCCATGTGGACTAAGCTGACGTTATAATGGACCTGAGTCACTCGTGCTACTAGATGTACAATCCAATAGCAAGCATATGGTGGGGGTGGCAAAAATTCCCATGGGATCGAACATTTCATGGAAATTTGATGGGGAAAAATGGCCAGAAAAAATCCCCACGTAATAAATAAGGGAAAGCCGTCGAATTAATTATTCCTATTGAAACCTGTCATTCCTTGGCCCGTTTTGTATTAATCTTCTACTACTTAAGTTCAATGTTACCCAGGCTGCAGATCGATCAAAATGACGTCATTAAATTGTTTGCTCATTCTTGCTACTTAACGAAGTAAAGACGTTAGTTTATTGGTAATGCATCAGAATGAAAACCTTTTTTATCAAAACAAAAAAACACAATTGTACTAATGAAGACGTTTAGATCATTCAACCAACTAAACTGTGCCATTAAGGTGCTTATAATTAAAATATTTTATTTTGTTAAATTGGCATAATGCACGTCAAAAATATCTTTTTGAAGAATATGTTTAATAACAGTAAAATTTAAATATAATGTACCTTGGTGGCGTTTCGTGAATTGCAGTAAACTTTGTTCACGTAAAGCATCATAGATGGCTCTGGTTTTCCTTAAATTATTTTTAACTGCTGCATCGAATAAACTTATTTAATCAGTTGTAATTTTATTTATTCAGCTTTATTTTAATCTTATATTTAATCTGCGGATGTCCCTATATGGCTCCATATCAAATATTGACAATTATTTGCCATTTATTTATTGGTGTTTTATTATTTATTTATTTAGTTTGCAGAATGATAACCTTTTTTACCAAAACAAAACACAATTGTGCTAATGAAGACGTTTAGATCATTCAACCAACGAAACTGTGCCATTAAGGTACTTATAATTGAAATATTTTATTTTGCTAAATTGGCTTTATGTATGTCCCAAATATCTTTTTAAAGAATATATTTTAAAAAAGTCAAATTTTTCCCAAAGAAGGTGCATACAATTCAAATATTTTAGTTTGCTAAATTGACATAATGCAAGTCACAAATATCGTTTTCAAGAATATGTTTAATAAAAGTCAACTTTAAATATACCTTGATGGCGTTTCGTGAATTGCATCATAGATGGCGCTGGTTTTCCTTAAATTATATTTTAACTGCTGCATCGGATAAGTTTATTTAATCAGTTGAAATTTTATAAATTCATCAGTATTCTAATCTTATATTTAATCTGCACATGAGCCTATTTGGCTCCATATCAGATATTGACAATTATCTGCCATTTATTTATTGGTAATACATCAGAATGAAAGCCTTTTTTATCAAAACAAAAACACAGTTGTGCTAATGAAAGAAATTGTGTCATTAAGGTGCATGCAATTCAAATATTTTATTTTCCTAAATTGGCATAATGTATGTCCCAGATATCTTCTCGATTTTAAATTTAGTAAAATTTAAATAAAATGTACCTTGGTGGTATTTCGTGAACTTTGCTGCACATAACGCAACATAGATGGCGCTGGGGTTTTCCTTAAATTATATTTTAACTGCTGCATCGAATAAATTTATTTAATCTGTTGGTATTTTATGCATTCTGATTTTTTGCATTTTAATCTTATACTTAATCTGCAGATGTCCCTATATGGCCCCATATCAGATATTTAAAATTATTTGCCAACTTTTAACAATGGTGTTATGTATGAGTGTATGTATGTTTCCCAATATGTATTCATAATTTTACTTAACATTGTCAGCTCTTGATCAGCTTTTGATATGGCTAAGCTACAATAGATATCTTTGGAAATTTAATCAGTGGGGATTTTAAAAATTAATCAATATTTTAATCTTACATTTAATCTTGAGATTCCCTATATGGCTGCATATCAGATATTGACAATTATTTCCCAACTTTTACTAAGCATATCATGTATACATGGTCCCCAATATGCATTTATAAGTAGACTTAGCATGGTCAGCTTTTGACCAGTTCTTGATATTGCTAGATGTGTTTGAAAATGGTTGTTCTGCTGTTCTGTCAGGTAGACTACTGTACGTCAATATATTTTAGGCCATTATATTTCTATATTTTTCATTCGGTTGCTTCGTTGTGGTTGTTCTTTATCCACTTTGCCATTAAAGGCGTCGTCCAAATGCGCACCGAAAATCAATAAGGGCCATTTTCATCGACTGAGAATGTGGAGGAGAAAAAGAAAAATTGATTTCTAAATAAAATATATTGGAGGAGGGCTATTTTTAAACCGTGCCAATTACCGCTGATATCGCGGATATCATAATCAGCATGTCGACGTGCTAGGGAATTTTAAAATCCCTATTAGTGGCTATGGTAACATTGGTCGTTATTTGGAGGTTGGGATCCGATCCAACCGACCTATTAATTCCTGTCAGTATATCGGAGAAAATTATATCCATGGTTACTCTTTTTCGTTAACTGAAGCACGGAAAGGGAACCGTATTGTTGCGTAAGGGTCTGATCATACGCTTGGCAAACGCCTTTCCTTTGCCTCCTTTAAGTGAGAGAAAAGTGAAATTTTGGTTTCTTGTAAACCTAGTTTATTTCACGACCCTGAAACCCCACTAATTTATAATGGGCCCTGTACAGTCCGCCATTTTGTTGTAGGATGTTCTATTCTGTTATATCTATCCTTGATAGATATCCTTGATAGATATCCTTGATAGATATCCTTGATAGATATCTATCCTTCATAGATGTAAAAATAACATTCGTTAATATTTATTTAATGGGAAACCCTAAGTGAAATAAATGTGAAAATTAATTTTTTTTTAGATTTTTATTTTTGTATTCGTGTCAAGTCTGAATGTGCCAAAAAGGTCAATACTCAGATTATGTTGATTTTTCAAAATTTGTTGCAGATATATCAAATGTAATTTACATAGTCTGTTTTGTAGTAAATTGTCACGATCTCAAGGAGACGTGAAACAAGTCTTAGAAACGTGGGTTTAACATGAAGAAGACGTGTTAGTCTTCCAAACATGCTTTAGAAACACGGTTTTAACATTAGGAAGACGCTTAAGTTCTTCCAAGTTCTTCCTGGAAGACGTGTTAAGGTCTTCCAACCATGCCATAGAAACACGGGTTTAACATGTTTTTGACTTGTATCTTTTATGCCAGCAAGTATAAAGGCTACTACAAAACAATATACTAACATACTAAATAATTTATGTTAATAACAAATACAAGTGGCATAAACTAAAAATTTGTAGCGTAGGACTACACATATAATATTATTTTAGTAGTTGAAATTCGTTTAAGAAGACAGGCGTACTAAATTTGAGAGGAGTCCAAAGTCTTAGGTGTGTTGGTAAACATACTGTATTTTAATTTATAGCTTCTAAAATGGCATTTTCCCCCGCATTTAAAGTCGAAGTATCGCCTAGCTGTTCACCTTTAAGGAAGAGTAGTATAAGGTGATTGCACGGTAGATAGACAGACACCACATACTACAGCGTCTCTTATTACCTGTTTCTGCAGTATTATTGTCATCATCTTTATCGATATTATTATCAGCGTCGAAGTCGTTCATTTCCGTTTCCGTCCTTTTACCTCATCTTCAGCCTGGTCCGTTGTTTACATTTTTCTGACTCAAAAAAGCCTTAATTGGCGAGCAGCGAGCGAGTTGTCAATACGATTATTGATGTGTGAACTCAATTAAGGGTGGCGAAGAGGAGGGGGAGGGGACTAAGGGGGTTGGCCCGGGAGATGTGGCCTGCATTAAGGAGGGGATGTAAGGAGCCGACAGGGTAAACATCACCTTAGACAAACATCCAGCCCCATTTCCGGATCTGAAGCCACAACACGTTGCTTGGAAATTCGTTTGCCTAAAATATGGCCAGGAGCTGTTGTCCTTCAACTGCCGAGAAAACAACTTTAATTAATCAAGGAATGTGAGGTTTTTTTAGAATTTGGTACCAGTCTTAGCTTGGGCAGCTTGATGCATGGTTGTTTGGAACAATTACAACACACTTGTTACTTTTTTTAAAAAAAAAAAAATACCTACAGTAGAAGACCTATCCCTACACATCATGTAATGTATTAAAACTGACCTAATCTGATTTTACGAGGTGAAACCTGCAAATGATCGTTTTGAGGAAAATGCAACATTCTGTACATACAGCTCCAACCTGGTATGAAACTTGGAATTGGTATGTTATATCGTTCCAGACTAAGACCACACATGACTTGACTGGTAAAATATAGGCAGGATTCATCGACCAAATAGAAATTGTGCTGCACACTGCAATTGTACAGAAGTACACAATATGGTCAGTGTGTCCGTAATGGTTTCTGTTTTGTATACAACATGTCCAATTTTGGTATTACCATTAATTCACTTCAATTCAGCTCAGTACCCTAGTACCTCAGTAACTAACACGTTGCCAGCGTGATAATTATGTTTTAACTGGAATTTTTCTGTCGGGATGATCACTGTCCAGCTATATGACATGATGTCCACACTAGTCAATGTCTGTCCATATACTTTCTCGATTTTATTTTACGTCAAGAAACCTGCAAATGGCTGGTCTGGTTAGGATATTTCACCATACATGTTGTATGTGGGCCACTTGGACTATGACTCATAATACATGGATGATTAAAGTCATTGGCTGCTTACAAAACGTATACTGTACACTGTACATAAGTGTTACATTACAGCGTTATAACTGCAGTACTACTGTACAGTACGTGTAATTGCTGGATAAATATGCAGCATATTAGCAATACTGGTACTGTATTATGAACATTTTAATAATATTATTCATGAATGATCCATCAATGATGAATGATTACTGTAAAATGTAAGTACATACAGTACACGAAATTAAAAATTCGTGTCATTACAAGGCTACAAGCCTCGTTCCATATGTTGACCCCTCCTTATGTCGCCTTATGTCGCCAACTGGTCACAGTTGGCGACAGTCCCTCGGGTGGCCAACTTACTGGGGTTCTACTGTAGTGCAGACTTTCTCTTAATGAAATACATGTTTCAAGACATTCACTTAATGAAATGGATATTCTTCGAAATAGCTCAATAAAATACTGCCTATTTCAAGACTGCCTATTCTCAAAGAAATATTTCAAGATACAGTTTTTCTCAATAAAAAATGTTTCAAGATGCACAGTTCTCATTTGAAGATACACAGTTCTCAATGAAACATTTGAAGATGCTCAGTTCTCAATGAAATATGTTTTTCTCACAGATACACAGATACAAAGATACACAGATCTCAATTATATGTTTCAAAATTCCTTATCTCAATGAGATAGCCTTTTAAGGCACATTTTCTCAATCAAATACCTCTCAAGATACACAGTTCTCAATCAAATATCTTTCAAGATACACAGTCCTCAATGAGATATGTTTCAAGATACATTTTCTCAATTAGATATCGTATAAGACACATTTTCTCAATCAAATATCTTTCAAGATACACAGTTCTCAATGAAATATGCTATAAGACACATTTTCTCAATGAGATATGCTTTTAAGACACATTTTCTCAATGAACTATGTTTGAAAATACTCAGTTTCCAATGAGATATGCTTCAAGTCACCTGAATAACCTCAGGTGTGTAACACTTGATGGGGCCCTATGTGGCAGCACTTTTCTCACCAGGTGATGTACCGGAAGTGTCCCTTATCAGGGACCCCAGCCACCCCCTTTTCATTCCTAACCCAATATTTATCGAAACTTTTCACGTTTTCCACCTATTTCACTCGCCCTTCCCGTTTTCCATAGTCTCGTTTCCTCTCCCATTTCCGCTCTCGATCTGCTCTGTCGGAAAATTAGTTTCAATGAGATCGTCGTCGTCGGTCCGACGGAATTTCCGCTCGACTGCGACAGTCTATTTGAATGTAAACAACGAGCCTGCCTTTTAATAATAAAAGTGGGAGGCTCGTCATATTTGGCGACGTTAATGTTGCCATCGGGAGATGGTCGCATCCTCTTCCTACCGAGATTCTCGTCCTTCTTAATCAGGCGAAAGATTCAACTGCTGCGGTTAATGCTTTTTACGACTCGTTAAAACTTTGCTACACACTCTTAATTTTAAAAGTGTAAAAGGTTTCTCCAAATTAAAACGTGTTTTTTATTATTTTTTTATTTTATGTTGTGAGCAGCTAGGCTCGATTTTTGACGCCTTTCTGCTAATTTCTTGCGTACTTTCCACAATTGTGAATCCTTATTACGTGGCAAAAGCGTAGTTTTTAAAACTGCATTTTGTTCACGTATTTTCGTCAATTTTAATCATGTTTACAGTATGACAGCTGTGTCTGTATTTTTGTAACGATTTTGAATTTGCCGCTCGTCACGTGCGATCGTTGATTGGTCGAACGGAGTCACGTGCATATGCGCGAGGAGGCGGAGCACGTGGCAACCATGGCAACCGTGGAACGTGAGATTCCATAAAGGCGTGCTATGTTGCAAAAAGAACACGAATTGTTCTATTCAAGATGGCGTAAAATGACAGTTACTCGCTAACTTTATGATCGTATCACAAGTAAAACAAGCGGTAGCAGGTAATTATTTTATTGGTAGTGTGAAGGACAAAGAGTTTAAATTGTGTTTGTAAAATTGTAAAAATACATATGGTGTCTGCCAATCTGGAAAACCTGGAAAAATCAGGGGAATTTGAATTGGAACCTGGAAATTTTCACTATCCAAATGTATTTTGTGGTTGTACGTTATAATTCCCAGAACTCAGCACTAAATTGCTTCCAGTCCCCTAAATTTATGCATTTGTGATTAAATTGTGCTTAAAATTTCGCTGGAAGTGCGCCTAAATTAATCAGCATTATTGGTGATTTATTTTAAAAAAAGTTACAATTTTCGTCAGTGTTACATTTGCTATTCATGTTTCTGAAAAAAAAACGTTTTCGACAGTTTACACCGAAAATCCGTTATTTCCGATAATTTTGGTCTATGGTGTTAATTTTCATCAACGTTAACATTTCTTACATTTTCAAAATCACCTAAAACTGCATTATTGGCGATGTAATTTTTAAACAAAAATTCCTTCAAAAATATCTTTCATTATTCATATTTGCAAAAGAAAAAGATATTGCTAGGAAAATATACAACAAATTCAATATTTCTGGGAGAGTTTGCAAAAACTAGTGTTCGTAAAACCCATCACTGGGACGTGTTTGTTTGGTAATTTTGGCTAAAAACCTACCATTTGAGATCTAGTTTCGCCTATGGCGTTTCCTTCTAATTACAGGGTTCCCACAACTTGTAAAAACCTAGAAAGTCAGGGAAAAGGCCTGGAAAGTCAGAGAAGATGTAGAATTTGACCTGATCAAATTTATGCTGACATATATATGCCCATAAACTTGTTATATCATGATTTGAAAAGTTAGCCTACTTTTCCAACTAAATTTCTATTAAAATTACAAATGTTTTCAAATGTTCACGTTCCAATTTTTCTACCATTTTACTAGAAATAATTATCTTTTCAAAGTAAAAATAAAGTGGGCCTATAGTAATGAGATGTTGATTTTTCATGGTCATGAAAAAATTTAAAAATGACCTGGAAAAACCTGGAAAGTCGGGGAATTTCGTTGTCAAAAAAATGTGGCGACCCTGAATTAGTTTCAAATTCTGCTGTTAATGGTATTGTGGCACGCATTTAATAATACAAATATATTTGTTGAACCTGACCAAATTGCAATATAGCCCTGGAAAACCTGGAAAACTCCGGGAATTTCCTTTTGGAGAAATTAGCAGTCACCATGATATAGTTTAGTTTTGTCCCTCTAGATAATATTGCACTACTGACTTGGTCAGCGAAAGGTTCATGGTCCAACAAAGAAACGGGTCTACGGTGTTTCCGGTTCCTCTTTAGAAATGAAAGATCACGTGGTCGTCCAGCCGGTGTCATTGGCCAAGTAAAAAAGGCGGTAATACATCCGGATATAACAGGCGAGCGAGCAACAATTACATCATATCATCGATTTCTCCATCATTGAGCACAGGGGGCGCGCATGCGCAACATAGGGTGTCTCGTCGTTTAGAGGCTAAAGCAATCGATAAAAGCGGTGTGCTCAAAATCACGCTAAAAACCCACGACTTCCGGTACGTTTCATGGATACACTCGTCAACGTTTGAGTGAAAAATGTTGCGGTGATTAACTCTGAACTTGGGAAATTTAACGTTAACATTTTTGCCAAAATTAAGCTTTGAAAAGTGGGTTGGAGCTGTTGAAAGCAATCTTACAAATAATCTTGGCTATCTTAAGAATAACAATATTTACGAGACACTGTCTTGGTGGCCAAACTTTTCTCTAAGTAACTTTAATTCGAGTTGTGGATTCATCAAATAAGCATTGGAAGCATTGAGAAAGTTTTTTCTAATGGCTCTTAGACTAGCAGTGATTGCATATGGTTAGGTTTGGTTAGGTTTTTTAGCAAAGGTTAGGTTATTTATTCGTATAACCTTGCTTTAGGCCAGGATAAGGACAAAATGACACAAATAAAGGAAAAAGACAACATGCCAAACACAAAAATCAAAAACGTAGAAAGGATTAATTCTTGTCTCTTAGACATGTAGGATTGAAATATTCATATTTTGTGCACATCTGGAGATATGTAACTAAGATATGTATGTTTTCGATACCACTATAATGCTACCTTTACACTTGCACGTTTTTTGAGCGTCCACAGACACGTCAACGTCCACGTCCGACAAAATGGCTGATTTTGAGGTGCCGTAGACTGCCGTAAGCCCAACGTAGCGAATTCGTTTGTGTTGAATTTTCAGCCAATCCGGTGAAGGCGTACGCCGCGTAGGCGGAGCCAAACGAATTCACCAAACCAAGATGGCTGCCGAACGATCGAGAGCTGCTGAGAGCTGCTATCAAAATAGAGCAGATGAATTTTCTTTATTATACTACGGCGCTTCTGCTCAAGACAAAAGGGGTGGAGCCTACATAGAAGACAAACGTACAAGTGTGTAGGGTCTGCACGCGGACGTGGATGTGTCCGTGGACGCTCAAAAAACGTGCAAGTGTAAAGGTAGCATTATACCATGACGGTTATTGAGACGTTGATGGTGCAATTACCGTAACGGTTATGGGGATGGTAACCGACGGTTAGGATGTTGTTACCATGACGGTGAGGGTGTGGCTAGCATAACGGTAACGTTGTGGTGTACAGTTTACTGTGCCGGTTATGGTGACGGTTACCACACGGTTACCATGTCTTCAGTGCGATTTCAATTAATACCTTCAGTGGGACTTCAAAAACTTCAATTCAATTCAACTCAACTCAGTACACTATCAGTAAATTAATACAATGTCAGTAAATTAAACCTACATGTACAGCACATCTGACTTCACAAGTTGCCAACTCCTTGGGTCAACATGTAGAGGTCACCTTCCATCGAGTTAACGTGGTAACCGTCCGGTCAGTTGAGATGCGGTCAACATAGGGAGGTGGTCAACTTCGGAAGTTCTACTGTATCGCTAAATTCCAAATTTCGAGCTTTCCATTTCCGGTATTTTTCTATCGTTACTCGTCGTTACAAGTTACTTGTCATTTTCAGTTATCATCATTCGGTACTGCACATTTTTTGCCTCAAGTGAACGAGTTCAACGGGGATATGATGAAGAAAATGACAGCAGAAAATGTAAACGTAATGAAGCAGACGACGCAATATGAGTTGTTTGCAGTTGTAACTCAGTGTAAAAACCATTGCAAGTCAAACATAAATGCAATAAAGCCAATGAAGCTGATGCCGAATCTGGCTCGAGTTTAGAAACATACAGTGTAAGAACTTGGAAGATTTTGAGAAATTGGGAGCGTGACCAACACTGACATCAGTTCGGGAGCGATTTTACTTTTACCAAGAATGCAACACCTGTCCCTTCCACCCACCCAGCGCCTCCATTGTGCAAAGGTCGCACTAACATTCACCTCACCCCCTTTGGGAGGGTGTAAGGAGTGAAACCGAGAACTTCAGAATCGAAGTCCAACACCTGGGGTGGTGAATATAGGCCAGCCCCCTAAATCGCCATTTTGTTTTTTGTTTTTTTTGGACACCTGCTGGCCTTCGAAGAACTCTTGTCGAAACGTTTTGGACCCTGGATTCCTCTCTGGGGGTCAAGTCGAGGGGTAATGGCGCTGGGGGTCACCATGGGAGGCAGGGGAGAGGCCCAGAGAATCCAGGGGGCGATACATGAGGAGTATTTCTGAAAAAGAAATTCACTGAGTTTTCAAGGTTTTCCATTGGAAAATTAGAAAACCTCAGTGAATTTTACATCCAAAATGGAAAACTCTGGAAATTTTACATTCAACCTGGAAAACTCTGGAAATTTTACATTCAACCTGGAAAACTCAGGGAATTTTTCATTCAACCTGGAAAACTCAGGGAATTTTACATTCAACCTGGAAAACTCAGGAAATTTTATATCCAACCTGGAAAACTCAGGAAATTTTACATTCAACCTGGAAAACTCAGGAAATTTTATATCCAACCTGGAAAACTCAGGAAATTTTACATCCAACCTGGAAAACTCAGGGAATTTTACATCCAACCTGGAAAACTCAGGAAATTTTACATCCAACCTGGAAAACTCTGGAAATTTTACATTCAACCTGGAAAACTCAGGGAATTTTTCATTCAACCTGGGAAACTCAGGGAATTTTTCATTCAACCTGGAAAACTCAGGGAATTTTACATTCAACCTGGAAAACTCAGGGAATTTTACATTCAACCTGGAAAACTCAGGGAATTTTACATCCAACCTGGAAAATCAGGAAATTTTACATCCACCCTGGAAAACTCAGGGAATTTTACATTCAACCTGGAAAACTCTGAAAATTTTACATCCAACCTGGAAAATCAGGAAATTTTACATTCAACCTGGAAAATCAGGAAATTTTTCATCCAACCTGGAAAATCAGGAAATTTTACATCCAACCTGGAAAATCAGGAAATTTTACATCCAACCTGGAAAATCAGGAAATTTTACATCCAACCTGGAAAACTCATGGAATTTTACATTCAACAAGGGAAACTCAGGAAATTTTGAACGGAAACCTGAAAATTTTCAGCCTCAAAAATATATTTTGTGTGTGTTCTTTTATAACGCTGATAAATCAGCATAAAAATGATTGGCCTGATTATCGAGGCTGGGTTTTCCAGGTTGAATGTAAAATTCCCTGAGTTTTCCAGGTTGAATATAAAATTCCCATGAGGTTTCTAGGTTTTCCAGGTTGGTAGTCACCATTAGATAAAGAATCTTTGAATTAAGACTGATATCTCCCATTGCGCAACATCTTGAAAATTAGGATGGGTGCCTACAGTCTAGCGGACTTTCCACACCTTGTCCAGCTCGTCCCACATCGGAATTTTGTTCTGGAAATCTTCCAAAATTTCGTGGTTTTTTACGTTCCCCATCCGTCTATACGTATTGCATAATGGGAAATCTGTAGTATCAGAGCATATTCCAGGCAAAAACTGCCAATTTCCTTGCCTCGTACAGGGTGGGAGACTTCCTGTTTTTTACGATTATTTCATGGTGACCCCTGTAGCGATGTCGGTTGGACAGTGACGTCATCTAACGACCACACCCGACCTTCGAATGACGGTGCTGGACAGTGGTGGACGCATTTCTCACGCCTTCGTCATCTTTACCTTCAAGATCAGACAAGAAAAAAGCGAAACTTGCAGAAAATTTTGCCAGTTTTTCTTCCGAAATTCAATTCTCGAGAACTCATGCAGGAAAATGGATTACAAATTACATGTACGTGTACCATGTAGCGACGACATCGTCTAACATTTCCATAATTACAAAGTTTATGACTCTGAAGCGCTAAGTGCTTAATGCATTTCGCATTTCACAACGTGTACTAAGGATGTTTAGATGTCTAAGGAATGTCCATCCGCATCGTCTTGAGCATACGCAAAACACATGCTGATTAGCAGCGAGACGACATTTTTTGACAAAAATATTTTAGAATTCCTCGTTTTTCTTTCTTAAACATTTAGTAATTTGGAAATATTTGCAAAAACTTGTACGAACCATTAGGATCATAAGAAAATGCAACGAATTCGTTCGAAAGTTGGGAAAATTCCACCATATAAATTACGATGAAAGTTGGGTAGTTAAAAGGTTATTTTACAACTACAGAAGATTTTCACAACAAATTCCGGTACATGCGTGTATTGGAATTGATCATCTGGAAGATCTTGTGTATAATGTACATGATCATCTTGTACATACGCAAATTCAATGCTGATTGTCCGAAAAAAAACGAAATTTTTGAACAAAATATTTCATTTTTATTTCATTTTTAAAGATTTAAAAATTTGGAAGTATTTGCACAAAGTTACTGTAAGCTGCTCATATACGAACAATTAGAATTGTTATAAAATACGGAGAAATGTTTCAAACGTTGTGTTGAGAACATTTATGAATTTATGCAAGTTGTTTAATATACTGTAGGTATATTTTACACCTACACTACTTCATCGTAAAACATATTTGAGGAATATTTGCCATAATTTACAAGATTATCGTCACCTTTCAGCACCTCCAACACGAATATTATCAAACATGTAACGTTATTGGACATTTAATTAAATCATCTCGAGAAACGTCGTAAGTTAACTGTAAGTTAACTGAGGTTCTTAATTGAAATTTGCCAGATCTTAGCATAATTGAAATTATGCGTGGCAATTTGTGTAATATTTCGTATTTAATAATATAATAATAACATGGAATACTAATAATTAATGGAAATACAATTTCATTTGGAAAACTAATTGGAATAACAATTAATGGAAATAATTTGTAAGATCGGAAACGAGAAATGGAATAAGAACTTGCACATGTATTGTATTCCAAAGACACGTATACATTTAGACCACGCTGACCACACGTACGTCAGTGGACTACAGACTATATATATTCAGGGTGACCCCATCAGAGCGCAGCTCGCCAGTTGCTTCAAGTGCTCCATAGATGGCGCTGCTATTTAAGGGGCTTCTCAGTACATTGCTGTGTTAGCTACTTTCGACAAGAAGCGTTCCATCTTTAATAGACAGAGAAATTTCGTACGAAAAGTTACCTTTTGACGTCATTTCCTGGGCCAAAAATGTGTTTTCGGCGAAATGCTACGAAAACTACACATTTCGTACG
>JAQGAF010002004.1:0-25757 GCA_034687865.1 Kryphioiulus occultus
ATTTCACTCAACATTTGCCGACCCCCCCCCCCCCCAAAACATACAGCAATAAGTTCAACTGACGTCATTATACGAGTTCAGTTGACGTCATTATACGAGTTCAGCTGACGTCATTATACGAGTTCAGTTGACGTCATTACACCAGTTGAGCTGACGTCATTACACCAGTTGAGCTGACGTCATTACACCAGTTGAGCTGACGTCATAACACGAGTTGAGCTGACGTCATTTTACGACTTCAGCTGATGACATTAAGCGAGTTCAGCTGACGTCATTTTACGACTTCAGCTGATGACATTAAGCGAGTTCAGCTGACGTCATTATACGACTTCAGCTGACGACATTAAACGAATTCAGCTGACGTCATTATACTACTTCAGCTGACGTCATTTTACGACTTCAGCTGACGACATTAAGCGACTTCAGCTGACGTCATTATACTACTTCAGCTGACGTCATTTTACGACTTCAGCTGACGACATTAAACGAGTTCAGCTGACGTCATTATGTGCCAAGAAATCGACGAAGCATGACGTTAAAACGCAACGTGTGACATCACAAAGTCATAACTTGGGTTGTCAAAGTTCAAGAAATGTACACATGTCAAAGAAGAAAATGCAGTCAAATGTAGCCAAGCATGACGTTATAACTCAACGTGTGAAACTACAATGCTATTACGTGTCAAAAATGTACAGATGTCAATATATGCAAATGTAGGCATGCCAATGAAGAAAAGGTAGTCAAATGTAGTGATGTCAATGTGGAAAACTGTAGTAAAATGTATACAGGTCCAGACATGTAGTTAACATTACCTTGCACCATGCTCAGTTGTTTTGCAAGACCACTGCACTTATGATAATTGAAGTGTGTAATCATTAGCATGACCGACAATGACGTCATTAGATGTACATGTAATAAAATTAATACAATAAAAAGTTCATCGATTAATCCTAAAACAGAAATCGTACACAAAAATCGCGTTCTGACTTAATGTAACTTTTGTCATATGACGACATTACCTACCCCATGGCTTCATAACAAACTACACTTGTTTCACGATATTCACTTACTGATAGCAGGGTACTGAATTGAATTGAATATGGGGACGTTTACAGTAAGTATTGGGTCATAATGTTGTGGTCATCCACTGGACTGTGACCAAAATTCCTCTGTGATTTGTGCAATGTGTCTGAAATCGTGACTGGTGCAGGGTGTCCGAAAATGGTGATTGGTACAGGGTGTCTGAAATTCGTCATTGGTACAGGGTGTCTGAAATTCGTGATTGGTACAGGGTGTCTGAAAATGGTGATTGGTACAGGGTGTCTGGTATTCATGATTGGTGCAGGGTGTCCGAAAATGGTGATTGGTACAGGGTGTCTGAAATTCGTGCTTGTTGCAGGGTGTCTGAAATTCGTGACTGGTGCAGGGTGTCCGAAAATGGTGATTGGTGCAAGGTGTCTGAAATTCGTGATTGGTGCAGAGTGTCCGAAAATGGTGATTGGTACAGGGTGTCTGAAATTCGTGATTGGTACAGGGTGTCGGAAAGTCGTGATTGGTACAGGGTGTCGGAAAATCGTGACTGGTGCAAGGGGTCTGAAATTCGTGATTGGTACAGAGTGTCTAAAATTCGTGATTGGTGCAGGGTGTCTGAATTTCGTGATTGGTACAGGGTGTCTGAAATTCGTATTTGGTGCAGGGTGTCTGAAAATCTCTTCATTTTCGAAACCCACTCGTTCAATGCGACTTTTTGAAATTTCCTCGCTGCGTGACTCGTGTTGTTGACTGTGACTTTTCGGTCATTCCCTGTCGCTCCTGTTTGTGTCTCTCCGTGACATCTTCCGCTGTTTTCCCGTTTCCATGGCAACGGCTCCGTGTGTCACCCAGGTTGATTCATTCAAGAATGGATGTAACGTCGATCTTACGTCGTTAAACCGCCGTTTTCGTTTTGTGTTTTCGTCCTGGCCCCACCTGCTGGCAATGGGGAGCCATGGGGGGATCTGGGGGGTCCTTGTTTCCGTCAGATGACTCTTTAATTAGATGCCCTTCACACGACTGCTGTTGCTGCCAACTGAACAACGTCAACAACGTGCGTGTCTCTTGGCCTGTCCAGGAACACTGTGTTCTGTTGTGCAGTTGGAAAGCAACTGACATGACGTGCCTCGTGCTGTGTGCGGGGTCAGGGGTCGGGAAACACGTTCCTTATCGATTGGCAGTCGGGTACCTTGTAATTTGGATGGTGATCCACCTTCGATGAGGAGATCTTGACTTGTCCAACGTTGTTTGTACCAAGAAGGCAGTTGTGGATTATGGAACTCAGCTTTGAAATAACAACAATAACAACAACAACAACAACAATACTGTATAAAAATGGCACTTGTGGTGACCATCATAAGATGTCTATTACATGGTGAACATTCTTCTTGAATTCAATTCAGTGTAACTCGTTCTGATAAAAATATTTCTGAATATAGCTGAAAATTACAAGTTGCATCTAATAAAAAGAAATGCATGCAACATATACGTTAAGACTTATAAGGAAATAATATTCCAAATATTGTGTATTCATCGGTATTATTTTCTTACAACAAAACCAGTATTGTTCTTAAATTGTTTGAAGAAATTCTTATTTCAATGAAAAAGTATGTTTAGTTGCATTAATCGAATCTTAATTGTTTGGTTAGGTTTTATTTTATTAGATGCAAACTCGGTTATTCGTAAGTGTTTTGGTAGGAAGGAATTTATATTTAAAGAAAGTTTCAATTTAGTTGCATGAATAAATTGAATTGAGTCATATTTTGGATAATATAAACATCGTTTTATATTGGATACAAACTCGGTTATTAATATCGACATCGTAAATATTTTCGGTCAGAACGAGTACTTTATAATTCATTTGAGAACACTGAATGTATTTGAACATTATACGTTTGTTCAAATTTAATACGATATTTGGCTATGCCTGGTTTTCGTTGATTTTCGATGATTTTCGATTTTGAAAGTTGTGTTCGAGCAAAGTCTTGATTAAATTAAAGTAGAATATGAAATATTGCTGAAAAATAGAAACTGAATTATGCTTATAAACTTTTAATTCAACATTCCTTGAAAATGTCTATTTTGGCAAAAGATTTTCTATATTTGTTATAATGTACTGTTATGTATGCAAAATTGAGTGATATGACAGGAAACCGCCTATCTGACTATTCTGACAACATTCGTCTTATCGTTTCAATATTCCTTGATTTGCTGAAAAATGACGAAAAACCTACGTCAAATTTGCTTTCTTTGAATTTCTGCAAAAATTGAAAGTTTGCAAAAATATTCTCATAAATCAAATCTGATGTACATTAGGGTTAGGCAGAAAAATGGACATATGGAACAAGCAATATCTCAGTACATTCCAATTACATTTTTTTGTTATAAGAAAACCATGGCAACAGAACTTATTAGACCAAATCAAAAATGAGCAAAAACCAATTTCATTAGTGAGCTAGTCTGTTTTTGGGTTCGAATAGCGTTCATAGAGGGCGCTTTAGCTAGCCAACTTTTTTATTACATTTTAATTACATCACTAATTAATTGCGCTTCAGTATTTGTTGGAAAATTTTCTCCTAAGAAGTTTTTTTACCCAGCCTCTTAAAATCCCATTTGTCGTTTGACATTTTGTTTCAATTAATTGCAATCTTATACTTTAATTGTAAAAATGCTGCATAGACGGCTTAGTTGAAAGACAAGAGCTATCTCTCGAAAATTAGCTTTGAAACTCGAAACTTAATCTTGTTTTAATTAAATCGAAACTGCGAACTATTTCCCTTCCCAAAAATTGACACGTACTTGAAATTCGATGTGACATCCGCCCAATTAACTTCCATGAAAGAATGTCGAAAATGCCCTTTTGTTGGGGCTTAGGTTTCAGTTTATTCTAAGCCCATGCCTTAGTTACTTTTTTTGGGCAATTTTTTTGTGGAAACAGTTTTTATCGAGTTTTCCTTAAGTAGCCAAAAGCCGAAATGTTTTTGTTTGGGAAATTTAATCATGCAGCCATTTTAATTAATTATGACAGCACGTCATTCATTTTCATTGTTTTTTTAAATAAACACATTCATGTAATTTATGAATATTTTCTGTAGATCCATTGTCGATCTTAGAAATATTTGCTATCGTGAATCACGTCAGAGCTTTGTCTGTGTAGGGGTCCCACAGAACCTGGGAATCCTGGAAAACCTTGGAAATTCAGGAGAATTTTGAAAAATTTTCAAAAGCGCAGGGAATTTCCTTGCTTTTAAGCTTTTAAAAATAATATCAATCCAGAAGGTATTTTATGTATCGATTATAGCATTAAAAATCCAAATTTCAAAAGTGAATTTATATTTTGATGTTGTCCGAATCCTGGGGAATGTCAGGGGAATTTGGAAAAAATTTCAAAACGTTAGGGGAATTTTGAAATTTTTTCAAAAAGTCAGGGAAATTCTTAAAAATGTTTAATAACTAAGGGAATTTCCTAGTTTTTAATTATAATTTCAATCCAGTATTTCATATATCGATTATAGCATTAAAAATCCAAATTACAAAAGTGCATTAAAATTTTGATGTTGTGTGAAACCTGGGAAAGTCAGGAGAATTTTGAAAATATTTCAAAAACTCAGGGAATTCCCTAGCTTTTAATTAAAATTTCATTCCAGAATATATATCTTATATCGATTATGGCATTAAAAATCCAAATTACAAAAGTGCATTTACATTTTGATATTGTGTGAAACCTGGGGAATTTTGAAGTTTTTTTTTGAAAAACTCAGGGAATTTTCTGGCTTGATATTATATGTAATATAATTTCAACCCAGAAGGTATTTCGTATATCGGTTATGGCATTAATAATCCAAATTACTAAAGTGCATTAATATTTTCAATTTTGTGTGAATTTATTATTCAAATTTAATATTTATCGTCATAGTAAATGACCATTTGAGTAAAACGTTATTTATTTCAATGGGCTATTCGTTTTTTGTATTGGTTGTTGGGAAAACTAATAAAGTCAGGGGAAAATAAAAATTGCATCCAGGAAGACCTGTGAAGGTCAGGGGTTGTTACTAAAATTGTGTGATCATTTCGTGCAGGTATTTTCCTTGATTATATTATTATCTATGTTTTTATTTTTAATTTCTTTGCTTATCTTGATATACCCAAACTTTTTAAATATTGGTCCTAACTGACCATCCCCTGGACTAAACCCGCGTTAGTAGTGTTAATTAATAGAAACTGGGACCAGAAACGGCTAAATTAAACTTGCAAAAAATGCATAGACAACAATGGCGCCACTCATCCACCTCCACCTTGGTCACGTGACCACGTCTTGACATCACGTATTGTCCGCGTGGTTGCCCAATCGCAGTTTCACCACCTCAAATAACTTTCCGATTAGCGTTAACGCTCCGTTAACTGCGCTTAACGACTTAACGGGCCGTTAAAGTCGGATCGGACTTTAATTGGCTGTGTCGCCAACGCTGCAAATCAATGACCAAACCTCACTGGTCTTTTATTCGATTCCCCTCTTCTCTTTTTCGTTTTTTTTTTTTTTTTTCATTTCCGTTTTCTGGAAATTTTTTTCAATTGACCATTGGTCAGTGGCTCGTTATTCGACGGCTCGTCAGTGTCCATCATTGATAACAACGTGCTAAATGGCCGGACAGATTAAAGGCGACCTGAAATGGCCTAAGCGACTAAGCGTCCACTGACCACTCCATGTGGAGTGGACGATCGTTAACCCGCTGACCATTGGTCATTCGCTTTCTATTTCCATTGCTGGAGTCGTGCGAGGACGCTCTAATTGCCAGTGGATCCTCAGTGTGCCATTATTTGTTTGTTGTGGACAGTGGCCAGTGGCCAGTGGCCGGAGCCTATCTCGCGCTTAGCACGCGTTGGCAAATTGCCTAATGGTCAGTGGTCAGTGATTCATTCGAAAAGTTTTCTCCGCCGTCTTCCCTCCCGATTGACCAACCCCTGGATGTCCATCACTGTTAATTTACTTCCAGCTTCCATACAATTTCAAACAATTAATAATGGCCGGAGAGACGGACACCGCAATCACGTGCGTCCACTGACCACTGGTCAGTCCGGAGTGAATGCTTTTGATTTGCGCAGGATTAATGGCGGCGACTTTTCGAAAATTCCTCAGCGAAAGCGAATGTGGACTGCAAATAACTGGTGACATTAAACTCTGGTTAAGTTTAATTGTGACTAATAGAGAAATATGATTTAACGAGGCGTTATCAGTATAAGAAGGTAGAGGGCACCCTAAGCAGCATTTGCTCTTTCAGGGTTCATACCGTCAGCGAAAGTCGGGGAAATGAAATGTGGTCCCGAAAAGTCAGGGAAATGTTGACATTTTGTCCATTAAGTCAGGGAAAATCAGGTGGAAGTCAGCGAAAACATTCAAAAAATTTTGAATTTCAATTTTTTTGACTTTATGGCATCAAAAAATATAGTTAATTTTAGGGTTGAAAATAAGGGTAATTTCACTTAACATTGATATTTTTTATTTGATAAGTCTGGGAAATTAATCAGATTTGGTCAGGGAAAGTCAGGAAAATTGAGTTGTAAATTTTAGTATGAACCCTGTCTTTAGGGTGCCCTCTGTTAGCTTAATTATTTCAAACCAAGCATGAGCTATTATTTTTATAGTAAAAAATGTCTTAACAAATGCTGTCTAAAGTAAAATCCTCGCTAAACAAATATCCAGACCGGTCCCAAGGTTATTAGCTTAGACAGGTTCCACTGTGCCCCGCCCCCACCACAAGGCATATCTTAGCCAGTCCTCATGATTTTGGTTTAGACAGGTTCTACTGTAGCTTTGCATTTTATGTGCAATACCATTATACCTGTATATTCGTATACGTCTCATAACTAGCCATTGGCCTTTCCATGAATTTTTGCGATTATTGCCAATTTATAATCACCTGTAAAAGATTTAACAGCATAAACTTTAACATCGTCATTATGTCTGACCTGTTTGAGTTAGTAACGCTTTCTTTTCACTTACGAATGTATTAAACATAGCTTTACACACGTAAATTCACATATGAATTACGTTATTTAGCATGCTTTATAATGCCGAAAAGCAATAAAATGCTTTATAGTGCTGAAAATGCAATACTTAAGGACGATTCGAATTCATTAATCAGTGGAAACAGCTTGCTAGATACATTTCTGACCACTGGCCAGCAAATAAACTCGCCAACAAACGAACGATCCTGTTGCTTCCATCGTTGCACGTCTAAAAACGATGCAAAGTCGTGTAATTTTCTTCAAATCTTATTTTTCGTTTGTTAAAAATGCTTACGTCGCCATGTTAAAAATTCCTTAGGCCTAATTTTCTAGTTCGAAAATATCGAATATCAGTTTCGAACGCACGCGCGTTCTTTTTTCCAAGTCACGCGCACCGGCACGCGACGGTGACGTAGGCAGTTGCCAGCGCCATCTGTCGGTGCTGGATGCAAACTCGCGGTGAAGGTTTTTTTTTTCGCCACCAATGCATGCCTATTGAAAGTGAATACAAATAATGAAGTAATTTCCAAAACGGGGATGAAGCCGAACGCATTCATAGAGATTTTGGTGTAAAAATGCGAGCAGTTTTATTGGCAACGTGTCAGACGAATGAAAGTGAATCTGAAATTCAAATTTCACGAGTCGTGGCCTTACGAAAGCCTCGTCTAAGGTTAACCCTTGAATGCTGTTTATATTTGCTTTTGTTATTCGTAATCGGCTTTTAAGTACAAAAGCTTGTTCTTCCCATTGTGTCGGAGAAATAATAGAAAAAAATCTTGACAGAAACACAATTTAAGTTTTGTATTAAGCCGTTGCATCGATGCTGTGAATTGCCTATAGTGAATATAAAAAACCCGAAAAGATACGTTCTCGAATTGCGCAATGGCCAAATTTTAATTAAAACTCTTGGATTGTGGTTCGCATTTATTGCGCGAATAATGACGAAGTACAGCAGTTTTAAATTCCGGATTATTTGGTAACAATTAGGCGCTTGTACGTGTACTTGTACGTGAGTTTGTCTGTGAAAGATGAAAACAGTTTCAGTAAATTGCTGTGAGTTTGTATTCAAAGCTTTGATTATAGTTAATCTACAAATAGATTGATAGTCACAAAGTTTTTATAAACAACAGTAAGTTCTTGAAATTTGCTCACGTTTATCCTGAATTAATTTGATTCGAATCAACTGAGTTCTACTCAAAAATCTACTAAGTCCTCCCCACACCCATTGCACAAATTTCGGATTTTTATGCACAAAAGTGGTTGCGGATATGGTTATCGAGTTTGGGGTCATCAAACAAGCATATCTCAAAGTGTCCTCTGGAATTTTTTGGTGATTAAATGTTTCCGTCTTCCGCTGCTAGAGGGCGTTGAGTCGCGAAATGGCATCCTTCAATTCAGCGCCATCTAGCGACGAAAGGTGGCGAAATTTCAAGACAGCAAAATTCCAAGCAAAACGTCGAAAGATGCTTGTTTGATATCGTCAAACTCAATGACCATATCTCTAACAGTTCGTCAGTAAAAAATTCAAGAAACAGCTGTAGTTATTTGTGTACACCCTGCACAATCACATTTTTCAAAACTAACTGGCAAAAATCTAAGCCTAGAAATTTTTTCTTGGTTTAAGTCAGGCCTGGTTTAAGTGCTGGTCAGATTTTAAAAAAATCAGACTACAGTAAAATCGATACCTTGTGGTTTCATTCTGGTCAGTTAATGCGAACTTGAGTACTTTTATGCCTATTTTAAAAGCCACCTATAACCTGCTGATAATGTATCAAAAGCACTCAATTTGTTTCATTGCCCTGCTTTTTTTGGCGAATTCTGGTGATTTTTTTAAGTATTTGGCAAATGCACTTGGTTTCTTTCACCCTTTTCCCCCAATACTCATCTTCACAAAAGCTTTTGTCAATTTATCCCCCAGAAAAAAAATGCATCTTTTGTCATGGAAATAAACCTATTTTTTCCACAATTCCCAAAAGGGCTTAGGTTATGAAAGTTGATACTTTTTTTGAAGGATAATTCGATGTTTTTTAACCAAGAAAATCGTAATTCTATCAGAAATTTGTATGAAAATGGCAGCAGATCTTTTTCCATGCTTTTGTTTGCTTTTCATAATAGCTAATGTTGGGAAATTTTTATATTTCTGCCAGTTTTTATCGTTTTCTTTTTATTTTCACATATGGGCACCCAAACTCAATGGAAATGCACCTTCTTAAAATACAATAACTAGTTTAAAACATGAAAATGTTTACTAAAAATATTGGTTTAGCTCAAAAATTAACATGCCGGAAAAATAAACATGTCCATCTCCATGAGATAACATATTACTGACATAAATTGTGTATCGGAAGTAATAAATGTTAATATCTGACATACAGTAGATTACGCTGTTTGTAAGAGAAATAATGTAGGGTTTTCAGTCTTCTCTACGTCAAATTTATGTAGAATATTTTCATCATATGTCAGTCAAGTCGTGATTTCTTCGAAGCATTCAAAGTTTTTAAAAATGTTGTTGTTCGTCTGTATGGTTATTCAGTTTCAAACTGAACTTTGGGATAACTTAATTTGTTCTAGGTCTGCGAGTGACCTACATGGTTTGCATTTTTCCCATAATAAATGTGGGCATATACACGCTGGCATACAAAGTTGGTTTCCAATCTTGTTTCCAAGTAAGATCTTGATCCAATTAAAAACTAGAACATCTCCTGCATATATGTTCGCCTCCATGCCTGTTATTGTCATTAGATCGACAAAATCAATATGCATCAAAACATGGGATATAGTTTTCACGTAAAAGAATAGCGGCATTGAGGTGGCTTTTAATTGGCAAAATCGATAGATGGCGCCACCATCAGCCCAGGACAAAAGCTGACTGTGCCTAAAGGTGATGCAGTAGGATGATGCCATTTGGTACCCTCAATGGGTAATTGAAGCCGATATCTTGCTGACAAGTGGGGATACTCGCCACTATACTATCGAGGATTAAACTTAAGAGGCACATGGTGCAACCTGAGTCATTTGTTAAGGGCGATTCAAAATGGATGGTTAATCCTAACTCGCTGTCTTCAGTCACTCCATTTAAGGCCAGAAATCCTCTCTATTCTGGCATGATAAATTGGCCGCCAATTTTTTATATGAAAATGACACACGTATAGGAAGTACGAAGAGTTGACAACTACTCGATCAATAAAACCGATAGCTCGCACAAAACGCAAGGAGGAAGAGTTAAAAAATGCTGTTAAAATGGCTTAGCAGAAATTTCTCCATAAATCTTTAAACATGGAAAACTGAAACTACACTGCGCCAACTTAGGGTTATTTGTAATCGACAATTAAACTACTTTTGAACCATTGACGTCACATGGTCTAAAACGGGTTCCTATTATTATCAGACACTTGAGATGGCAAACTAATGTAAAAAATACTTATGCTTGACCTAATATTTTAACACGTACGTGTGAAACGATGTGCACATACATTATTTTAATGTGTACATGATCCAACATTTTGAATAATGTACATATAATACCATGATCTAACATTTTGAATAATGTACATATAATACCATGATCTAACATTTTGAAGAATGTACATGTACCTTATGCATGGAGTAACTATATCTGGGGTCCTACAAAACCTGAATGAATTTTTAATAATTCAGTGAATGTTAAAATCACATGATTTAAATGTCTCAACATTTAAGGTACTTGGCTTATAATATTTTATCAAACATATCAGAAGTTAATGTCCAGTCATTCACATGTAGATGTGAATTAACCGCTTAAATGTGATGAAAGATGAACGAGAAACCCGAGACACACGAGTATACATGTGTGTCACATTATGTGTACATGTGTACATGGAATAACAATATCTGGGGTCCTACAAAACCAGAATGCATTTTAAATAATTCATCGAATGTGTTAAAATAACTTGATTTACATGTCTCGACAATTAAGCTACTTATCGAATCAATAACGCTTTACCTTATTAAGGTGCTTGGTTTATATTTTATCGAACGTATATCAGAAGTTAATGTCTAGTCATTCACATGTGCAGTGAAACGCTTTAGTGATGAAAAACACACGAGAACATGTCAGTGCCATGTAGTTTTTAAATATTTAAACATGATCAAAAGCTACTGACATGTTCATCACGTGTATAATTAATGTCATATATATGACGTCCTAATGACATTTTAACATTTAAGTGATCAAAACACGTCAGTGGCTAGTAAGTCTTGTCAAATGCACGTACATGTTTAATTATCCTTCAATTACGTTTTATTTACCTGATACCTTTCCAAATTGTCAGAAACCATCACATGTAAATCAACTGCATGTACATGTATTTTGTACATTATACAAGTATTATCAAGTTTTTAGCTAGTATTAATCCTGAATTTCACTATGCTGTTGCAAGACAGGATGGCAAACCACACCCTTAATCCCAAAAAAATATGATATTTGTTCCTTTTAAAACAATACAAATGAGCCATTGTAGCTCATTAATCCTAGTGTAAGCCGGAAAGCAACGCCTAGCCTTTTGATCATTATTGACTCAAGAGAAGGGAAAATGCTCTTGACCAAAACCCTGTTCATTTTCGAAAATAACTTAATCCATTGTTAACATGAAATGGGTACATTTGGCATATGCAGCAAACTAAAAAATAACACAATTCAGCCATACATGTGTGCGTGTTAAATAAGCATTTAATAAGTTTCAGATTACACTACAGCACTTGAAATGACGTCATTGTATTCCCAAATGTTTGTATTAAGTACAAGACTCAACCTCAATCTATTACAAAAGCTACATTATTGATTCAGAGATGACCTTTCCCCACTTCATAATCAAGTTAGGATGGACATATAGTACATGTAGTTGACCACTTTCCTCCCTAACAAAAATGTTGAAAATTTTCAAACTTAACAAAAATCGTCTCACTTCACAGATGCCCTATGGTGCTGCCACCAAACCTCATATATAACATTAGACACATTTGAGATATTTATGAACAAGATTTATCAGAAATATTCTTATCATTGAAACTGTGCAGTTAATCTAGCTATCTAGCCTTTTTGTTTACATGTACAGTATGTGAAACAAATTAATCCAACAAGGACAAAAAGAATATGGCTAGACTACAGTATAGTCCCTGCTCTAAATGTGCACAGAATATTCAGCCATACTTGTCCAGTAGACAAGATTGACGCCTTAGGTTTTGCAATTTATCTTTTCTTCCTTTAAGTTACTTGTCTAGTAGACAAGCAATTATCTTTGCAATTTCTTTTTTTGGTTTTTTTGATTTTTTGTTTGTTTGTTTAGTTGTTGTGTTAAGTGGTTTTTTTTGGTCTTTTCTTGTCTTTATCTTGACCTAACCTATCTTAACCTAAACCAACATGAAAATTTAATTTCTGTTTGTTTAGTTGTTGTTTTTTGGATTTGTTTTGTGCACAGAATGTGTACAGTATATTTCAACCATAATTTTCTAGTAGACAAGCAATTATCTTTGCAATTTATCTTTTCTTCATTTTTTTTATTTTTTTGTTTGTTTAGTTTTTTTTTTGGTATTCTTTCTTGTCTTTATCTTGACCTAACCTATGTTAACCTAAACCAACCTAAAAAATTAATTTCTAATCACTACCACACTACGAGCCATTTGGAGAAGCTCACTTTCTGTGTCTACGGCGGAGTGGGGCAGCAGCAGGGACTATATCGTAGTACATCCAACAATTTAATTTGAACAATATACTTGTTAACTTTATCTCCAAGTGCAGTAGAATAATGTGTTGAGTTTCTCTTCAAACAAATTTAAATTGAGTAAAAATATAACTCAAAGTTAGTTTGTTGACATGAGGTCTCATAGGTGGCAGCACTGTAGGGACGTTCTAAATTTGAATAAATTTCAGACAGTCCCAGTAAATGGATATTAATTTTTCGCATAAGAAATACACCAGTTGACAATGTCATTTTTAAAAATTTTGAGTTTGAGCTGAAAACAGATGAGGTTTGGGAACAGAGTGATACATGGCAGACTATGAATCAAATCCATTATTGTTTTATTTATTCGTGAAGGGATTTGTCAAAGACGAAAAGGAAGTAGGTCCGTCTGAGCCTGAGCTGAATTTTGATTGAGAAATACATGAGGTTATTTTTTGATAGACGCCATCTTGAAACGTTATAAATCTTTGAAAATGAACTGTTGATATAGGGTTGCATTAAACCTGGATTTTCAAATGTTAAAACTATCGAAATTAAACTCTGATTAATAAAATAAATAAATCCACGTTATTTACCGAGAAATTTCAGAAATTTCAAAGAAAATTCCAAAATCTTAGTTATCACCTGAGCCACCAGAGGGCTTCTCAAGTTATTTTATCTTCTGAACAGGCTTTTGGTGGTGGTGCAAATGGTGTCTAGACGATAATCTGGCGTAATGCCTCTAGGCTGGTCGAGATTTGAGATGTCTGAAGATGGTGAGGAAATTGATCAGGCGAACAAATGGCAAGAAAGGGCAACAACCATTCGAAAACAGTCTAGAATTGACAAGTTTGTCTGTCGTTGCTCCCTTTTTTAGCATTGCTTCGTTGCTGATTGGACCGAGTGATGGTGGACTGAAAAGCCCACGAATTGCAAATTTGCACAAACTAGTTCGTGTCCAAATCCGACAACTATAAGGTCATAAAAACTGGGTTTGAACTCGTGGTAGTTTGAAGATTTGGCTGTGGACAGTGGCGCCATCTTTTCGCAAAGTGTAAGGCGATGTGTTGTTTTCGTCGCTGGAGGGGAGAAATTGTTTGTTGATGGACGAGGGTCAGTCACGTCAAGTGTGAAATGACATCACGCAACGATGGAATCTCGGTGTCGTGATTAATCCCAAAAATGCTTGATTTTCCACTCGTTTCAAAAAGCCCCCAATTATGGGAATGGGGGATATGATGCGAAGGAAACTAGGGGATAAGGAGGGGGGGTTGTTAACTTGGCAATGTGTTAATCCCCAAATCTTAGGCTCAACAACGCCAATTAGATTAGGGTTGGCCTATGGTAATCTCAAGGCTCGAAATCAAGAATGAGATAAGAAACTTAAATGGTTTTTTTTCGTGTCTAAGATTTTTTTTGAATCCCACTCTTTGTATTGGAATAAAAAAGGTCCATACATGTATTTAGAGACATTACGGAGTTGAAATATTATGTCAGCATTTTGGGAGAGTGGGATTGGCTAACTGATAACGAATTCTTTCTTAATTGGTCCTTTCGTATACTTGTGTCTCACTTTATTGATGTTGTTCCACAAGCAGTGTCTCCAAATCTTGAGTTTTTTGTACCAGCCAGATTCGCCCGTTCTTGATTTTTGTATGAGTTTCTCCCATTCATGAATGTTTGGATAAGTTTCTCCCATTCATGCATGTTTGGATAAGTTTCCCCTATTCATGCATGTTTGGATAAGTTTCCCCCATTCATGAATGTTGGGATAAGTTTCTCCCATTCATGAATGTTTGGATAAGTTTCTCCCATTCATGAATGTTTGGATAAGTTTCTCCCATTCAAGAATGTATCGTATTACCAACATATTTGTCATATATTACAAATATAATTCCTTTTTGTAAGTATATGTGTTATATTAAGAATATATAAGTATATTTATGATTTATTATTCGCATATAATTTTTCCATATGGGAAGAACTATATGTACTTCAATTTCAAACGTACATTTTTTTATTTTTTTTGTGTACTTGATAATATCACATTTTTTTTGGTCTGCTGATCACTTTGTTTTCATTTTTATTCAACTAAGCTGTTGATTGAACCCAAAATAGCGAAATGAAAATCTGGGAAGCTTTTAATCGGAATAGCATGGCGTTATTTGAGCAAAATGACAAATCATCTACAAATGGTGGTTGGTTTGATATTCCGAGGGGTAAATGAGTGGAGGGATGTAAGGGGTGCAAGGTAAACGCACTTAGGTACTAGAGCCCTAAGCCTAGCAGCTTGGATGAAGATAAACTGCATTTTTCTCGAATCCCCCAGCACTGTGTTTGTAAAGTAACGCGAGTGAGTGCGGCCGTTTTCAATGGCTTCACTCGCGTTACTTTATGATCAAAGATTTATTTATACACTTTGGAAATTTTTCTCGATCCTAGGGCTTTGCGTGGATATAAATCCTAGGGCGTTTGTGCTCTTGAAAAATGCTGGCTCTGCGGTCTTTTAGGCAGGCACGCCAATATTTCATAGACGATTTTGCACGCTCGACGGATCCACTTCCGCTTCCGGCTGCGTTTCTTCGCCATTCATGTCAATCTTTTTTAAGCATTTTTCAGATTTCGACGTATTTTTGCAATATCCGTTCGTGTTTTGATAAAAGCACTGGCTTTATTTGCTCGCTGCATTCCCCCTGTAAAGTGAATGATGCAGTCGCGGTGGGATCCGCTAGGGGGCGCGCATGACACGATTCCATTGGCATTGACAGGGTTCCATTTTGAGAACAGATAGTGAAACAGACAAACTTCTGAAATAGCGATTGTTGATTTACTTCTGTAATAGCTACAGTATGTTGTAACACGCCTAAAGTAGCCATTTGTAATTTTTAGAGCAAATTTACTACCGTATTAAGCTCAGAGTAATCAGATGAACGAAAAAGACAAGTTCTAACACGCCAAAAGCAGCCATTTGTATTTTTTTAGACTAAATTTACTAGGAAAAGACAAGTTGTAACACGCCTAAAGTAGCCATTTGTAATTTTTAGAGCAAATTTACTACCGTATTAAGCTCAGAGTAATCAGTTGAACGAAAAAGACAAGTTCTGACACGCCAAAGGCAGTCATTTGTAATTTTTTAGGCTTAATTTACTAGGAAAAGACAAGTTGTAACACGCCTAAAGTAGCCATTTGTAATTTTTAGACTAAATTTACTACCGTATTAAGCTCAGAGTAATCAGTTGAACGAAAAAAAACAAGTTCTAACACGCCAAAAGCAGCCATTGGTAATTTTTTAGACATAATTTACTAGGAAAAGACAAGTTGTAACACGCCTAAAGATAGCTATTTGTAATTTTTAGACCAAATTTACTACAGTATTAAGCTCAGAGTAATCAGTTGAACGAAAAAGACAAGTTCTAACACGCCAAAAACCGCCATTTGTAATTTTTTAGACTAAATTTACTAGGAAAAGACAAGTTGTAACACGTCAAAAAGTCGCCATTTGTAATTTCTTAGTCTTAATTTACCACCGTAGTAAGCTCTGGGTAATCAATTGGAACGAAAAAGACAAGTTCTAACAAGCTAAAAGCCGCCATTTGTAATTTTTAAATACTTAGTGCAGTTTAATTCGCAACAAATTGAATGTTGTTAATTAATCGACTTTTGACTAATTCCAGGTGCGGACGTTGTTCGTCAGTGGTCTGCCGATGGACGCCAAACCCCGCGAATTGTACCTACTGTTTCGGGCCTACAAAGTAAGTAACTATTTTAAATACATATATAATTAGTCATGGAAGATGACAGTTTTATGTTGCTGAAAAGTCAGTTTTAATTGGGCCAGATTGCAGTCAATTAACCGAAATAAATTAATGTTGAAAACGTAAATGTTTCAATGAGGAAAGCTTCATTACTCGCTGGTTACGCCCATTCATTCATATTGCGCATCCATGCTGAAAAAGCGAAGCCGGTTTCGGCGGCCATATTGGTACGAGTTTGCAATTCTGGGAATCTACATGGCAGATTTTTCGTTCTCATGAATTTGTGATACCATCCTTAGTGTGATTTAGGGAAAATTCACCTAGTAAGAGTCCAACTTTGTGGTCAGTAGTACTTCACGAACTTTGTCCTGACTTCAGACTTGGTCGTCTACGTTGGGAGTTTATGAGTTCAGCCAGACTTCAAGGACTTCAGTGAGACTCGAGAGGCTACGAAGTCAGGATGTCCTTGAAATCTCAATTCAATTTAAGTCAGTGCCCTATATTGTCAATAAGGAGACCCCATGTGGAAGGTAATGTAATCCATCAACCTAATTTTAAGTCCCTCTGAGGTTCTGGAAGTCCCATTGAAGTTTGCGAAGTGAGGCTGACTCGCAGTGACTTCAAGTATTTCACCTTATACTCAATGACTTTACATGTAGACTCCATTGACTTCCCTCTAGACTTCAAGGACTTCCCTCTAGACTTCAATGACTTCCCTCTAGACTTCAATGACTTCAGTGGCATTTCACGGACTTCACCCTAGGCTTCAAAGACATCAGTAGGATTTCAATGACTTCAGTGGCATTTCATTGATTTATCCCTAATCTTCAATGACTTCAGTGAGCTTTCATTGACTTCACCCTAATCTCCCATGACTTCAGTGGCATTTCATTGACTTATCCCTATTCTTCAATGACTTAACCAAGTCTTCAATGACTTCAGTGGGATTTCATTGATTTACCGTAGTCTTTAATGACATCAGTGGCATTTCATTGAATTCAGTGAGAATTCATTGACTTTAGTGCGATTTCATTGATTTTTCCCTAGTCTTCAATGACTTTGGTGGCATTTCATTGACTTCAGTGGGATTTCATTGACTGTATATAGTGGGATTTCATTGACTGTAGTGGGATTTCATTGACTTCAGTGAGATGATAAAGTCAATGTTACTTCAGTCAACATGTACATGAGTTCACAAGTTGCTTCCCCCGGGTTTGGCCCTAACATTTAATGCGGAAGTATACTGAAGTTAACAACCAGTAAACAAACCAACAAACGAGTTCGTCACCAGGTGGCGTGCTGGCGCGGGTGGTCGGTAGCGCACTGGCCACTCGACCCAAGAGTTGCGGGTTCGCATCCCGGCCGAGGTCGGTGGGAAAATTTTGGGCAGGCGATTTTCCCTGTGTGGCGGCTCTTTCGGATGAGAGTTTAAACCGAGGTCCCATGCGGATCCCCCTTGCTCTCAGCACGTTAAAGATCCCTCAGGGAGGCGTATTTCTCCCTGCGGCTAAATTTCCAGGTGGCCGGTCTGCCCCCCTGGGCCCAATAGGTGCGAAAATAGGCCAACGTTAAAAATTCCACAAACAAACAAACCAGGTGGCGTAAAGGCCTGGATGGCCTCATCCAAACCGCAACGTTTACCTTTGTGCGTGTGGCAATAAATTTATTAGAGATACAGTAAGCCTTTGTATACTGGGGAAATCATGAGCGATGATGAGTCGGTTGTATTCGTGGAAACTCCGCAACAGCCAGGTTTTTAATACCCACAGTAAACCGATCGAAAGTGGTTTATGTCGACCACCTGTTCCATGGACGCAATTGTTTGTTGTTTTCGCCATCTGTGCCAACAATGACAGCAGAGGACTCGTTTTCAGTTGACGTCAATGACGACTGTTATGCCAATTGTCAGCCAACTTTGTGTGGTTTGTGTCTGAACTGAATAGCAATTGCTGAATTTCAACATGGCCAGAATAGACAAAAATTCATGAGTGCCCAATTTGGGAGAACGTTCAACGACCTGAAGGGTTGAGGGGGCAAGACAGGGTGGCAGACCCATCGTGAATGTTATAAAAGTCCTAAAAAGTACAAAAAAATGCATTCATAAAGTCAAAATCAAACCCTTAAACTTCTCACACACCCTGCACATTGTGTTAAATCCATTGAATGCTGAAGTTAGCAAGTTTCAAAAATTGCACACATGTGATTTTTATTTTTATTGTTGTTTTGTGACATTAAAGATGAATAAGGAACGTAATACTGTATTCTAAAAAATTTACAATTTTAAAAGTAGTCCCAAAATTTAGACATTTAGAATTGTCCTAAAATCTTCTAAAAAATACTACAAAAATTAGAAGTCCTTATGTCAAAAAGTCGTAAAACTTCTCACATACCATGTACCGTACATTATGTTGAATTCATTGAATGTCGAAGTTAACCTGTTAAAACAATTACACACAGATGATTTCGGTTTTTTATTGTTGTTTTATAACAAAGATGAATAAGGAACGTGATACTGTGTTCTAAAATTTTACAATTTTAAAAAAATTCCAAAATATTCTTTAATTTAGAAAGTTGCATTTTGCTTAGAAAGTCATAAGTGTAAATTTTAAAAAGTTTGAATTTGTTTGCCACCCTTTAAGGGACCGTGCACGTATGACCTCTGGCCTCGTCACGTTGTACTAAGTCTTAAAAAGTACTACAAAAATTAAAGTCCTTATGTTAGAAAAGACCCAAAACTTTACAGCACCCTGTAATGTGTTTGATTCATTGCATAAAGAAGTTGGCCTTTTAAAAAATTGCGAAACAATTGATTTCGTTCTTTTGTATTGTACTTAGACATGAAATGCAACATTATAAAAATGTTGCCTTTTTAAAAATCTCCTAAAGCAGTTCATCTTACTATAAAAATCCTAAAAACTTCTACCTTTCAAAATAAGTTTTTTTTATTTTTTTTTGTTTCAATTTTATTTTATTTTTTGTTTCAATTTTATTTAATTTACAATTTTTGAGAAAAATTTTCTACATCACATTCACATTTTCAAAGTTTCCAATTTCAATATTAGGGGTAGAGAGTCGAGTACTTACCCCTGCATGACCTACGACCTCCTTTGGGCTTCCACGACTGAATATGTTCGAAAATATTCAAAAAATCCGTTCTTCCTCGTTGAACCTTTTGTCAAAAAAACTTGGCAATTACTTGAAATATCCACTTATGAAAACCAGCGACATAACAGCAGCAAATCTACGTGTAAGCCTCGAAAATCTCGAGTTTACTTCGGTATAGCCCCTGCTCCTACGTGGGCATAATGTAAAAGTGGGCTTCTCCTAACATCTTCCAAGCTGGCAGTGATTGCCTGGCGGTCAGGGGCCGCTACAGAAAAACGTGCAAAAACACTAAAATCGGAGTTATAATACGAATACTACGTGTTAATTTGGAGCAGGGACCATACCGAAGTCATCCACAGCCTCATTTAAAGGATCAAAACTAAGAGATTTGAAATGATGTAAGAGGAAATGCGTTTTCATGTTTTGAAAAGTCGTTTTCGTAGAAGGGGAAAATAGGGGTTGAAGTTGGGAGGGGTAAAAGGGGTGGGAATTATTATTATTATTATTGTTATTACAGCGAGAAATTCAGAGAAGAGAAACACATTATCAGCCATTTGCACTGGCTAATTAAAGAAATGAGATTGAATCAAAACGCTATTAATCGCAAAGACTGTTTGCATCTGAAAGATAAATCGTAGTTGGGCTTCCCTGCGTGGCATCCGTCTTAAAGGGGAAGGGGAGATACCGTAGTCTCAGGATACGATGCTCAATTATAGCCAAAAAATGATTTTGGTTGAAAGATTTTTCTCACATTGAATGTACGACTTCCTGAAGATGGTTTTCGTTGATACACAACATAGCCATTACCGGTTGCGAAGAGAAAATAACCCAAAATAAGACGAATTTCTTCAAGATTTATAGCGAAAAACACGAAATAATACCCTGAGTAATATTTGCGTTAATTTAACGAGGAGAAACTTATGCGATTAATTACCACACTCATTAAATAAAGTATTTTTTTGCCGGATGTTACTTAGTTCATAAGTCGAAAGACCTAATTGCAAAACTTCTTAAAATTATCAGTTCTGTTAAACTATGTACCCTAATCCATCAACCCAGTTTGAATCCATTCTCAGATTTGAACCAATGAAAATTGGTTGAAAATTAGCCAAGTTAGTTTTCAATACACAACTAATTCAGTTTTCCACTAAATGATCACTTTTTTCAAATTACTTCTATACTTTTACTGCAAATTTTAATGTGCATTCTACTTGACATTGGTTATTATTATTTTTTTTTGAAAATGTGATATTTTGAGATTTCATTTTCAAATTTCATATTGTCAGATTTTCAGTTCAAGATGATTAAGATTTCTCATAATTCAAAATTTTTCTAAATCATGATGTCATCCCTTTATTATTGGGGGTTAGAAATGATGGCCAATGCTTTTTTCCCAAAAATTTGCGGTAAAATCCATCATTTTTCATCCAGTTTTGCAAATAATTTCGTTTATTTTAAAAAACGATTTTATCATTTATGATATAATTTTGGTTAAAATTTCGAAAACAAAATTGGTCATTGATGAAATCATCCCTGGGTGGAGTGAAAATGATGACCAATGCTAAGTAGTCAATTTTTTCCTTTATTTATTTATTTTAAAAATTTACTTTTATGAGGCTAATATCAATCATGTTTGATCCAATTTTGGTAAAAATTTCGATTAATTTGAAATATTTGGTGCTGAGATATTTACTTTTATCAGAATT
The DNA here is from genome assembly GCA_034687865.1 of Kryphioiulus occultus. Classification (NCBI taxonomy): domain Eukaryota; kingdom Metazoa; phylum Arthropoda; class Diplopoda; order Julida; family Julidae; genus Kryphioiulus; species Kryphioiulus occultus. The sequence goes on from JAQGAF010002004.1 coordinate 21,304, forward strand.
TGCAAATATTTTCCAGTTGGTGTTTATTATGTTTCAAAAATGTGCTATTATGAGACTAAATAAAAGCATACAATTTTTACCCAGTTTTGATGAAAATTTGGCTTAATACGAAATTATTATTGTCAATCATAATGGCATCCCTTAATGGGGGAATGGAAATGATTACTTGTGCTGGTTTAATAATGTATGCATAATTAATAACATGTGTTTACATAACTACTAATTTTTGAAATCCTTTTAAAAATTTGTTAGCCACATTGTGGTGTGTTTGGTGTGTTTTTGGCATGTTCTGATGGTAAATTCACACGCATTTATGTGGATATTTCGATAAATGCATTAACATCTCTAGTGGAAGGTGAGGTTCTTAAATTGTGATTTTAATTTGGGAACTTAATTTGTTGATTTAATGAAAATGATGACCAAGGCTGAGAATTTGTTTTACGAAAATTTACAAATAATTTTCAAATAAATTTTTAAAATGTGCTGTTATGAGAGTAAATTAAATCAATCTGTTTTTACACAATTTTGATAAACATTTCACTTAATACGAAATTGTTATGTTGAATCATAGTGGCCTTTTTCATGTCTTTATCATTGTCATAAATGAAAGATACATGAAAAATATAAAGATGTCCTATCATGGGAACATAATTTTGAATTTAATAATTTAAGCATAATTACATGTTTACATAATGAATAATTTCTGAATACACTTTAAAATTTTGTAAGCCACATTATGGTGTATTTAATGTGTTTTGGCATGTTCTGATAGTAAATATACCCGCATTTAAGTGGATTTTTCGATACATACATTAACATCTCTAGTGGAAGGTGAGGTTCTTAAATTTGATTTTAAATGATGACCAATGCTGAGAAGTTTTTTTTCACCAAAATTTCCAAATAATTGCCAATTGGTGTTTATTATGTTTTTAAAATGTGCTATTATGAGACTAAATAAAATCATTAAGTTTTTATACAATTTTGATAAAAAATTTCGCTTAATACGAAATCATTATGGTCAATCATAATGGCTTTATTATCAGTTTATTATCAGTAATTATCAGTATGAATTTTAATATGGAATTTAATAATGTAAGCATAATTAATTACAGGTGAATACATAATTAATTATATTTTAATTACATTTAAAAACTTATTAAAAAATAATTTTCAAACATGAAAAAATTAGCCACATTGTGGTGTGTTTGATGAGTTTTTGGCACGATCAATTGGTGAATTCACACTCATTTAAGTGGATTTTTCGATAAACACATTAACATCACTATTGGAAATTGAGTGGTTTAAATCGTGATTTTAATTTGGGATCTTAATTAGGGTACTTAATTCCACGAACGTTTTAGGAAAATTTGATGTCGTAGGACGTTTAATCTTTCACTAGCATCCTGAAAACGTGTCTGAAAACGTGGAAAATATTTATGCACTGATCATTTCATAGGATTTGAGTGGGAAGGAATTAGGGTAATTCCCTAGCAACCAACCCCTTAGCATCGTTTTCGATTCCTTAAAAGGATCTCAGTCATTAGGCAAACTAATATGCGATTTTTGTGTGCTGTGAGTCTCTCTGGGAGTCTTAATATTCGACGTTATAATGGATTCTATCAAATCCCTCTAGTGACTCAAGTCACGTGGTGTTTGTCACCCTCTCTTAAAAAACTGCCTAAGTGGATTTGGGAGAAATTTCGTTTTGCACCGCTGTCTGGTTACCAAAATCCAATCTTCTCGCGGTTTCGGAAATTAATGGATTTTTGGTAAAACGAAGAAAATAAGTTGGGATCCCCCATGCACCCCATCACCCCTATCACCCCCATTTTGTGTTCCCTAAATTGTAATTGGCTTTTCAGCCCTAACTCTCTTTTGCTTTTCTTCTCCTTTTATAACGCTTTTATTTGCCGTTAGGGCCTGGTTATTTTCGCTGAAAAACTCGTGACACTTATACGAGCTACTTGACATTTTTATGTGGGGGAGGTTTTGATTTTGAGAAAAATGCAAAAAGGGTGGGCTGGCTGGTTTTGTGCAAAAAAAAAAAATATGACAAACTGCCTCCTATGCCAGTAATGATAATAAGTGGAGATAAAACCCTGTCGATGCGATTGTTGAAGGCTGAAAAAGTTGGAAAAAAATGCAAGCTTTTCAACGCACTGAAACCCTATTTGTCTGATGAACAATAAATTAGACTTTACAGCGAAATAGCGAACATGAGCGTAAAATTCAATATGTTTTCAAGAAGGCAAATTAGGCGCTCTAACCCCTGCTAGGAATGACAGGAATCGTATGAATTAAACGGTATTAAATTAGCATTATAACAATGTCTGTTTTTTTACACGTACAATCTTTGCTATTTGGTACTAGCATTATGTTTAGTATTATAAATTTCTAAACATGTTATAATGGGCATAAATTAAGTTGGAAATTAATGGTTAGTGTGATAATTATTTCTAATTGTTGTAAACATTTTACAATCCACGTAAAGACAAGTTGCATAAATGACAGTAAATGGGAAATTCATGTTTTGCATTGATATTAGTATTACTTATAACTATTTAAAATTTGTTGGTACACGTACAGTGTTTTTATTTAAAATTTATGTTGTTCTAAACGTGTTATAATGGGCATAAATTAAAGTGGAAATTAATGTTTAGTATTACAACTATTTACAATTGTTATAAGCATTTTATAATCGCCATAAATAGCACAAAATTGGGAATTACATGGTATTAAATTAGCATTATAACAATGTTTGTTTCTCACATGTACAATCTTTGATATTTGAAAATTGTATCGTTCTAAACATGCTACAATGGGCATAAATTAAATTGAAAATTAATGTTTAGTATTATAAATTTCAAATTGTTGTACGCATTTTATAATCGACATAAATAGCACTAAATTGATAATTCATGTTTAGCATTGCTATTAGAATTACTTATAACTTTTTCAAAATTGTGTGTACATATACTGCGTTTTTATCTCAAATTTGTATATTGCTAAACATTTTATTGTATTATTTCAAACATATTCCAAACAGGTTTTATAATTACATTACTTAAAACGGAAATTGTTTAGCATCATAACTGTTTCAAATTGTTCTAAACGTTTTAAGTGTATAATCGACATAAATTAAAGTGGAAATTAATGCTTAGTATTATAACTATTTTGAATTTTGTACATGTACAATGTTTTTATTTAAAATTAGTTTTGTTCTTAACATATCCTAATCGATGTGCTCAATGTACAAGAAAAATTGAGAAACATGTAAAACCATTAATTTCAATTAATTGAAATTAATGTTTAGTACAAATTTTATAATTATTTCAAATTTGTTACTGCAGGTACAATGTCTTTATTTTAAATTTTTACTGTAAACATGTTCTGTCCAATTGCCTTTTGAGGTAACTGGTGACATGCTTCCTTATGTGAACATAACAACACTATTACTAGTTTCTGACAATATTTTAATTGAATTTTTGTGGCTACTTTTCCACATATGAGGCTTTAGACCTACGTTGAATTCTTGGTATTAAACCCTTCAGCTCGAACTGTCTGCCTTGTCTTTGATCGATATCCCTGCATTTTTTATCAATTTAATTAATGAGATTTTAATCATTTTCTCCGAGGCACTTGCCATGTTTGAAGACAAAAACATACGATTATACGTGTTTCAACACGATGCGCTCAATTAAACACGTTTGCGCCAAGTTCGCTACGAAATGTGTTTGGATATCAAAGAAAAAAAGATAAAAGAAATGGAAAAATTGGTTGTGATTTTGTTGAAGGTATTTCATGAAGTCCGGTGTACATGTTGTTTGAACCCCAAGTGAAATTATTGAAGCTCCACTGAGATCATTAAAGTCACTGAAATTCTTGAGGCTCCTTTTGAGACTTTCAATGAAACTTCAATGACTTCAATGAGACTCCACTTGAAAACTTCAATGATACTTCAATGAGAAACTTTATTGAAACTTAAATTACTTCAATGAGACTCCAATGAAACTTCAATGATATTCCATTTGAGCAATTTATTGAAACTTCATCGGGACTTCGATGATTTCAGTGAAATTTCAATGAAAATTCAATGATTTCAGTGAAAATTCAATGATTTCAGTGAAAATTCAATGATTTCAGTGAAAATTCAATGGTTTCAGTGAAAATTCAATGATTTCAGTGAAAATTCAATGATTTCAGTGAAAATTCAATGATTTCAGTGAAAATTCAATGATTTCAGTGAAAATTCAATGATTTCAGTGAAAATTCAATGATTTCAGTGAAAATTCAATGATTTCAGTGAAAATTCAATGATTTCAGTGAAAATTCAATGATTTCAGTGAAAATTCAATGATTTCAGTGAAAATTCAATGATTTCAGTGAAAATTCAATGATTTCAGTGAAAATTCAATGATTTCAGTGAAAATTCAATGATTTCAGTGAAAATTCAA
>JAQGAF010002005.1:0-25753 GCA_034687865.1 Kryphioiulus occultus
GAAGAAAACCCAAAAATTAAAATCCAGGGAGAAATGCCCTTATGTAATAACAGTGTACTTTGGTAAATGACACTGTAAGGTAACTATAAATCTCAAAAAGAAAGCAGAAAGACTGCCGTATTTGAAAGATCTAAAGAGGTATTGAGTGGAATGAATAAAGTTCAGAAATCAATAAATGAGCAAATCTGGAGAATAGGAAATACAAAGAAGAATGCGAGTAAACAATTGTCATAAGAATTTGAAGATTACATGCATCATATTTGTCACGTTTGCTCATTTATACAATATATCATACCATTAATGTAAACCCAAGAGCAGACATTAACCTTTACAGTAAAAAATCTGATGACAATTGGTAAATGTAATGGTGGTGTTTTGATTGCACAATCACTTTCAAATACACGCATGAACATCTCTAGGGGCTATAAGCCAGAACATGATCTGAACATGGCTTTGCTATAGTATGCACATACTAAAGGTTAAACAACAAAATCCCTCCTTAATTTTTTTAACTAAAACAATGCCAGAAACAGTGAAAGGACTAAAACAGCTTTTTATTTTGAATGAATGAAATAATTTGCAATATGAAAAAAAAAAACCTAAAAAATACATGCACACATAAAGAAGGAAGGGTATACTGTGGTATGAATGCAAACCTTGGGTCAAGACCCAAGGTTTGGAACCACTGATGTAGATAAGAGAGACCAACAAAAAGAAAAGGGAAATAAAAATAACAAATGGAGCTTGGCAGAATACCCAATATTGAACCAAGCAAATACTGCTGCCTCATACCAACTTTGGGTTTACATTTTTGACTAGGAAGGCCTTATAAACTCGGCCAAGTAATGTTACGTGAATATCCACGTATTAGCAGCCCGTAAAATGGAATGGCGGATTCGTAAGAAGTACATAGCTGCTTGACTGAATGCAAAAATCGTGCCCAAGTCGAAATTAAATAATACAACAATGAAACAACAAAAAATACTGTGATCAACTAAACAATCTGAACAACATTCAGATGAAACAAAACTCGCAGGAATTACCATTTCTCCCTTCCAAACGTCCTCAGTTTCGATGTCAAAAATATACAGAGTTTAAAAGTTATCTGCACAAAGGATTACAGATCAGGAAACATGATTTCTGCAAAAGGTTTTCTAGCAAAACCCCTTACGATGTAATATTTTATACAAGACGTTTTTCCCATTACAAGAAAAAAACATTATTTTTACCTATGATAAATGGATATATAATGATGGTAATGTACTTATATACTGATGAGAATTAAAAAACTTCCTGTGACCAAGTACCCTATTTCAGTAGTTCATTTATGAGACTGCTGTGAATTAAAATCTAGTTTAACCCTTTCCTGGCTAATGATTCCAATTGGAATTGATAATTTAATGTCATCGTCAAATTTCATAATTTAATGGAAAGGATTAAGCCAAAGAACAAAATGAATGGTTCCAAGGAGTGACGGACAATCAGTCTACCCATACCAATAAGCAACGACATCTCCATTTGTGCAAGTAAATATTGTCACTGATACTGCAATACATCGCACTGCGGCATCGGCCAAAAGTTACTAAATATTGATTAGCATATTGGTATGCATGTAAGACAAACAAAGAAGTGCAGCTTTTAAACAAGTGTAATTTACCACGATATTAAAACTTATAGGTTAGTTTGCAACATACATGGTCGGGCACTATTCAAAGTTGTAGGGGCTTATTACCAAATGTCACATGGCAAAATTAAAAAAAAACACCAGCTAGAACACATACATATACCCCATGTTTCTCAAAATGGACCAAAGACCCACAAGGGTAAAGTTTTCATGCTCCTAAGAACCATTCAGTTTTTGGTATGAAAAGGAATGTTCAACGTTGAAACAAACGTTCATAATTCTCTGGAAAATTTGGAGTGGACTAATGCAAAAAATGGCGAAAACTATTTCGTCGTAACTATTCAAAGTGGTCTACCACACAGTTGTCTCTGTTGAGGCATTTTTCGGTAGTCCTGTGGTCACAGTGATATCTGAAATATCCTCGGTTTCAGATGAGCTCGATGATGATGAGACGGACGGGAATTTGTCTAGTACTAATGAGATGGCTGCCTGAAACGGGAGAAAATCAATGCTTAGCCCCATGCAACACAATGTGAGCTTCTTAAAAGCAATGCAAGCGCAAGCTTTACTTACTTGCTTCTTGAGCTGCTGAACAGCTCGTTCCCTCTCAGCCAAACAATCAGATGACAGTGAACCATAATTTTCAAGATTTTTGACAACATCAGGATTGCTCAGCGTAGACAAGCGGCTGGATGGGGTGTTCCCCCTTGAGTATTCACTCGTATTTTCTTCTTCAGAGAGATTGCCCTCTGAACTAAAAGTTGAGTTTGACTGCATGCTATGGCGATTCATCCTGACAACTAAATTTCTGCGTAAACAAATAAATCTTGCTTAGCGAGAACATTTTCTCACCGTGAAATAATTATCTGTGCGGTCTTACCGTTTCTTACGCCTTAAGACGCAATCATCGCTGTCATCCACTTCTCCTTCCTCTTCTGACCATGAATCTTCTTGTTCGTGCGAATCCAGCTGATCTCCTTCACTGTCCAATCCCACACAGCTGCCAAGATATCCCGAGGTAGTGGACACAGCGATGGTGGAGGTGGAAACAGAAGTGGGGCAAGCACTAGGAGTTCGGAGAATTGACGACGAGGACGTCGTGACTGACAACCCGTTCACGAGCGAATCATTATCGTCATCTTTGCCCCCATCCCCAATCACTGTAGTGTACTTGCACCCAGTGAGACACGAGGGACTTTGTCGCGGCGAGGCAGAGATGGGACATGTCCTGTCTCCATCACCGGAATGGATATCTTTAGCTGTCGTATCGGGCTGTGAATTGCCATTGGAATGATCACAATCAATATCATTTAAGCTGTTGCTCACGATAACGTCTTGAACAATTTCCTTCTCCACACAATTGTTGTTGTCCAGGGACAGGTTTTGAAGGCCAGGGCTCACTTCCCCCATTTCAAAGCGAATTCTGGGGGGCGAACATCTCTCCAAACCAACTGAATTCTCGCAGTTTTGCTTCGAACCTTTCAGACGCCGTCTACGCTCTTTCTCGCTAGCTGTTAGGCGTGGAGGACTAGAACTGGATTTATCGTCGGGGGACGCCTGCGACCTCCCAGGCAAGCAAAGTTGTTCATAATTATTTTTCAGGCTTAAAATGAATCCAGAGCGATCCCTTGGCCCCGCTAAATGGAAATCCGGTTCACGGAGGGGATTGGGGCTAGTGTCAGTCTCACTAATGTCCATCGTTTCAGTCTGGGTTTCTGAATCGACCACAATGGCCTTCCGATCCCGGTTGGGACTAACACGGGGTGTGTTAGTGCCGCTATCTGCCAGATGAGCATAATTGCCCGATCCACCTTGACTGCCAGCTCGTCGATGCCTCGTCTTGCGGGACCTGATTTTAGCAGTTGATGGATGATACGATGGAGAGCAAGGTGAACTGTGGTGCGGCTCGACTGTTGGTGCCGGTGGTGGTGGCAAGATGTGCGTCGGGCTTTCGGGGCTGTTAAAATTGATAAATAAGACTTTAAATGCAAATACAAACCATAAAACGCATCTGCTGTATGTTAAAATCATTATTCGGTGAATAGTAATTTGGAATTTTGTTCAATATATCACCCTGAAATTTCAGCCATAAGCCGATCTAGTGTGTATCCCGCTCGCTTGACTAAACCGCGATTTTTTGCATTTTGTTTTCTCTGTGTATTTTGCATAATCCACACCCCTCGATTATATAGCAAACTGGAATTTTTCCTAACAATCCTGTAATAGAAGTCAGCACAATTGAAGACAGTAATTACCAAAGTGTACGATAGCTGACATAGGACAGCAGATTTGTTATTCTTATATTTAATTCATATGCCAGCACAACATAGTCAACAATTTTCACAAAATATCTAATGGGTCACAGCCGAAGTAGCTACCACTGAATCAATCTATTTTAAAGAGCTGCGGTATTAAGAATAACAAAGACCCATATGGGTACAATTTCATCACCGGGGCAGAATTAATTATCATAAAATTAACAAAGAGGATAACACTTGTAATAATTCTGTTATACGCTGCAGTGCAAAGTTGCAAGATTAAAAGAACACTCACCTAATCAATTCTAATGGAGATTTCGAATTCCTCTTTTTGTTTAATCTCTCTTGAGCTTTGATGATCGGACGCATGATCCGTTTGCGTTGAAATTTGTACATATTATTTGAACATAACTGCTGCTCTCGTCTAAAAATTAACCAGAAATGGTATGTGTAATAACAGTGCGAATTCACACAAGTAGCAAGAAAATTAACAAGACCACACATACTTCAAGAGCTCCTTTTCTCTCTGCTCGAATTGTAGCATGCAAGCACTAAGTTCCATATAGAGGCTATTGGCTTTTTCCAATTTTCGTTCCCAATGGTCCCGAATGTCCTGCGCATGCCTGAGTTCCATCCTCCTCTTCTTCACCAGATCTTCTTCCAGATGAGGTACGTTTGCACCCTGACTCGGAATCTGTTGCATGTGTTGCCTAATCTCTGCGCGCCAACTTTCCTGCGCTTGAAAGTACACATCCTTAGGAAAACTGAGAATCTCCACTGCGGCAATGTCTAGATGGATTAAAATATTCCGGAACGAAGGCCTGTTGCGAGGTTTTGCATTCCTAGTTATAAAAGTTGGTGTTAGATTGAGAGTATTTCAAACGAAAATTTAACTCAGCCAAAATATTTAGTCGCATACTAACCAGCACTGCTTCATGAGGAGTTTGAACCCTTCGGGACATTTCGTGGGCACAGGCAGATGCAAGCTGTGACTTCCAACACCCCAAATAATGGCAGTAGAGTCCACATCTTTATAGGGTGTCTCGCAAGTGAGTAGTTCCCACAGGACAACGCCGAATGACCAGATATCCACTTTTTCGGAGCATGGTTCATTGCGAATTATTTCAGGTGCCATCCAAGCAACAGTTCCAGCAAAGGACATTTTAGTGCTTATTTCATTCCACTGGCGACTGGTGCCAAAATCAGATATTTTCACCACTTGTCCTTCTCCAATCAGTACGCTAAGTGTAGAAAGCAAATGCAATCAATATATCTAAAATTTCTGTTTGATAAACATAAGTTTCCAAATTTGAGACCTCCATTTCACTTACTTTGGCGATTTGAGGTCTCGGTGAATGATTTTGCGCTCGTGCAAATAATACATTCCATTGGCAATTTGCTTGGCCCAGTCCATCATGAGGGTGGGAGGTATTGGATGGCCTTTCTTCAATAATTCGTACAGAGGGCCAAAAGGGCAATATTCCATTACGATGCAATAACACGGTGCTTGCGTACATACTCCCCTATAATTATTAAAAAAAATGCAGCATTTAGCAGCTGTAAAGTAAATCAAAGCATTCGGCAATACAGATCAAAGTGTATTGATTCCACAAACATACTTAAAAGTAGTGATATTTGGGTGATCTAGTTTTTTCAGATGTTTAATATCAGTTTCTTGCCGCTCCCGCACTTTTTTCACGGCCACCAATTCGCCATTAAAACGTCCCTGGAAAACTGCACCTTGAGCCCCACTGCCCAACCACTGCAAGTCACTAATGTCTTCGAAAGCAATCTCCCAAGCATCTGTAATAAGAAATTATTTCTTATGTTAATTCAAATTTATAAATATTGCGGCACAAAATAGCATATATGATATGTACTGCTGGAACATTATAATTATTCATTCATGCCTAAGCAATTTGGTAAAAATTCAAAAACTACCTCCACGTTTCTTGACAACCAAACAACTTACATAAACATTTTCACCAACTGAACAATCATTTCTAATTACGTCCAGCTATCTCGGTAATAATGATAGCCATCTCATCAAATTCTATTGATAACACACATCCATTCTTTGCGTTGCTGCTGCTCATAAAAGCAATGTTTCAAATTTGTGAAAGCATCACGATAACGTCACAACATTCAAAACAACTGCACATAGTCCTAATTTTCTAGCATTGGATTTCTTTTCAAGCTTTGTAGCTTGGGAATTCAGGGAATTCTGATCTAAATTTTACAACATTGATCTTCAATGGAATGTCAGTGCTGCTAAAGTAGAAGTTATAATAATAGTGGACATTTTACCTTTTCCCTGCATTTTGATTTCGTTGCTGGTGGCTTTACCAATAATCGTCCAGACAGGACGTAAACATCCCAATAATCCATCCAGCCATCCTCCACTTTGTCCATCGTTCCCCATGCCATGGCCACCATCACGAATTGCTCCTCCCGCACCGACTCCGACTTCACCTTGATAATCCACCTCCAGCTCCTTCGTCTGATGTCCAAAGACAGAAACTGAATGAGAGCTTGCGGCTGGCGTTGCGATTGTGCTCGGTGGTGGCACTGTATCCACAGAGTTTGGGGGCGTTGGGCTCTGCTTGCCCATATCGTCGTCGTCGTTGATGCACAACTGACTACATGAACGAAATAACAAATCACAGCGTTAATCTAACAATACGGGATGCTGACACCAGATTTCCATCAAAGGCTGGGTGCTGATAACTCACCTGTTTGAAAAATCTTCTTTATCAGTGCTGTAAAATAAAAAAGGTGATAAATAATCGAGTTTATTGAAAATCACTGGTCTTATCTCGAATTACACTGTAGGCATACAGTGAGTGTTACAATCTAATTGTAATTATTTTCAGGCCATTCAATACGTTCAAGCTACAACAAGTCAGCAAATTTTAGTGGCTGTTATAGCTAAGCTTTTTCCTTATGAAGAGCCAAAGATGACCACCAACAATTATACAACCCTAACCAAAGTCTGTAGCCTACCTTCCAAGCTAACATTGCTTTCAGTCAAAACCAAGATATAAGCTGTAATTATTTGGTTTCAATTTATTGTAATTTGGCAAATTTCGATATTATCATAATGAAACCAAATAGAAGGAACCAATCTGTCATATTGGAGTTTTCTTTCACTGAGCAAAGGGCAACCTAATCAAAAACCACAGTACAAACTATAATTGATGTGAATTGTAAGAATTCTGGATTGAAATTATAATTAAAAGTTAGGAAATCCCCTCACTTTTTGAGTATTTTTCAAAATTTCCAGATTTCCATCACTTTCTTAAAACTTTTTGAAAATTGGCTCGTCTTTCCCAGTAAGTTTCACAAACTCTCTGACTTTACCAGGTTTTCCAGATTTCCAGGTTGTGTGGTAACCCAGCAGAGTGATACAAAACAGTGGATGGTTTGCAAACAAGCAACACAGAACGTGTCTTGCAGTGCATGCAATAAAATATACTATCAGATCAACCTTTGTATGCCTATATTTCTTAACCGATTACGATATTTCCTATCACGAAAAAATTCTGATCTATTCAAATAACATCAAATTTCAACGGATTTAAAAACAGTGCTCCCACTCAAATTCTCAAGTAGATTTCCCTCACAACATTCCAGTCATTTCTCTGAAATTTTTTTTTTTTTTTTAACGCACGAAAAACGATGGATTTTATCGCTAATTTCTACAAAAAAAATGATAGCTTGGCCTACTCAATTGGTTGATGCAAGCTATCTCAATCAATTTCCCTGACATTTCCACAAATTCCCTGACACTTTTCATATCGCTGACATTCCCTGACTTTCCCTCAGAAAGCGGGAACTCTGTGTCAGGAAATAATTTTTGGGAATATGCTACTGCTCCAATTCTACATCAAGCTACAAACATTTCGCACGAACACGACACTTAATAACTGTACCTGTTAAAATCTTCACGGCTATCCCTGCACAGCGACGCGGTGAGTGGCGAAAAGTCTTGCGGCGAAAGCTCCTTGTTGTGTGGTGCGTTGGAAGAACCACCAGGGTCCTCATCCACTGCGAGTGGTCCGGCCATTTCTGCAGTTGGTGTCGGGGTGGGTGAGGTATGCATGGCCGCGTGGGTCTATATCATACCGGCGTCGAATTGGGCGATTTCCCCAGCAGTGGGCAAGAGGTGCTCTTCAACCTTTTCAAGCAGGCACGACTGGTCTAATGCTGGTCTCTGCACACTTGTCAAATCAAGTAGTGCAAGTGGCCAAGTCTTTGAGGGGAACACCTAGCTCGAACATTGCCTTTACTGACAACAAAGTCTCCCCGCCGCAAGGTCCATTGGGGCCAGAAACGGAGGAAGAGTTCGAAGGTTCAGAAAGCTGAAAAAAAGAAATGGACTTTAGAATTTTGGCTGGACAGGGGGGTATTGTATTCCTCTGGAGACTACCTTCATCAAGGGATTAACGAGCCCTGTTAGACTTTGACTGATAGTTTTTTTTGAAACATTCGATGGTGTAGGCCAATTCAGCTGTATTATCTACGTAAAACTAGCATCCAGGATTTTTTCCGGTACGCTTATATGATTAGGTACAGTAGGTTCAAGGTTTGGTTTCCTGGCAGTGAAATCTAAAAGTGTTCCAATGCTGTGAAACCCCTTCAGTCCATTGTCTATGTTCCTAATTTTCGCCCACTTTTCAGTGTTGTTGGCACTCATCGAACGTTGCAAGTGCTCAACTAACCCAACGCCCTTTGGGGCAGAGCTAAAATGGCTAAATGATAAAATGTGTTTCAATTATTCAATAACTACGTTTAGCAAACGCGCTACTTTGTGAAGTCATTTCTGAAAATAACCCAGCTAGCAATTCGAAGTGGGGTAGATTTTACTGCAAATTTAGTTGTCTGTATTGGACATCAACAAAAATCTACTTATAAAGGATTTTTTATATTTTCTCAACATTTTTGTTGTGATAGAACTACATGCAGTTGACCTGCAAATTTTGAATGAGTGTTACTTTATCTTGTTTATCATCACAAGGTGACAATATTTTAAAAAATTACCTATTCGGCAAAATTAACTATACATGTATGTGTATTATAAACAAGTTTGCACTAATAATTCACTGGACAGATACTTCGTGATTTGGGAAAGGGTTGAAGCAGGATAGACACCTCAACTACGATATCATTACAAAGTAGATTGCTGTAACGTTGTCCTTTCTCAAGAGAAACAAAGCGAATTAGCACATGAACCCTGCACGGCTGATAACTGTCTAGCACTTCACCAGTTAAATCCCAACAGCAATCATCCCTGATGGACCAATCGATATCCCCTTGCTAATAACAAAAGAGTGCCCCTGGTAACCCCTGTTAAGCAATTCCCTGATCCATCGCATGGGGTTATTTTTTTTATTTAATTAGTGTCACGAGGGTTACAAGATGTGCCTAATCCCCTATTTCAATGGGGGTTGTCAAATGACCACAAAGTACAGTGACCGCCAAAAACCAACAGCCACATAATACAGGGTGCCCTCAAAGAATAAACTTAACTGCCCTGAGTTTTCCAGGTTTCAAAACAAATCTGCCTGATCACCAAAACTGTAAAAATATGACATCACCAATGTAAGGGATGCTATATTTACTGCTTATTACTGTTTATACGTGACTAAACAGGAGATAAACACAAACTTTAACAAGGGAACAGCAAATATAAATCGTTTTTTTTAAATGACAATTTCATTATGAATTCCTTCCACAGAATTACTCGTCAATTGATTTTGTATTAATCAATACCACTAGCTATGCAAAATGCATTATTGATTTGATAAATTTCCCTGACTTTTTCGAAGTAGGCCCTACATCTTTTCCAATTTCCCTGACAACTCTAGGTCTTCCAGGTCTATCCAAAAGCACTAAGGATATGTAAAAATGCCCACCCGAAAGTTGGCATAAAGTAATTTGCTAAATTACCAATTTGCGAGCGAAAACATCTCAACTTCTTACGAGAAAAACTCTTTGACATACAGATAGCTTACCAGAACGATCAAGACAACGAAGTCCCCTTGCCCAAAAAGTCAAATTTACACTTTCGTCAAATTTCAGTGATGAAAACCAGCTACTGTACAGTGTTCACTGTGGCTGTTCCAGACCCAATGACTGACTTCAGTGAGATGTTGTTGGTTTTGTCTATCAGTTCACACCCCATCCCCAAACGAGCTGTTCCACGAAGCAGGGGTTAAGATCCCACCTGTTGTCCCAAAAGATGAACCCGACTGCATCTTCATGAGCCATCATCCACCGAGCATGCGCAGTGCAGTCACTAGCGCATGATGCGACAATTTAATTATAAGATACTTATTCAACCACCCAGTTGAAAGTGGGAAGGTTTGGGATAGGGGAAAACAGCTGGATGAATGCCAGGAGTTCCCTGCCAAGTATCCAGTTACCGTTGGCAAGTGCTCAAACTTGAACTCTGGATGCGTGGTTAAATTCAGGTACATCAAATCCTGACGTCACTATCACGATGCCACAACAAAGGCGATTGGTTATCGAGTCAATTCTTGGTAATGTCAAAATCGCAAGTAGCCAACGTCACAATCTTTATCCTTCCATTATACATAACAAAAAATCCAGGGAGCTACATTGTATTTCGATATACAGTAATTTCAGCTGCAACTAGGCCTAGGGAACATTAAAATCAACCAATCTTTAAGCTATGCCTGCACTAGTCTTAGAAACTGAATTCAAGGACACTCAACATTATTTTTGCTGCGCTGTAGAGCAGGACCGCTCCAGGCGCCCAGTTTTGACCTAGATTGTTAAATTTAACTTTTTTATTTTTAAATTTCCATTGCGCAATTGAAGAACGTGTCAGAGCTAATATTTTGCGAAAATGTTGGTCAGAACAAACACCACTTTTGCCACAAAATAGCTACTCTATGTGAAGTTGACTTTGTCCACATCAGTAAATACGTGTACATCAGTTTAAAAAATTAGTATGCAATCTTTAATTCTATAAAATGTGGTTCTATAACAGAGCTCCCTCAGTTATGACATTTTCAACTTCCCTGATGAAATGCCAATGTAAGGAATGCTGTATTTATTGCTTACTGTATACTGTACATAAACAGGAGATGGAACACAAATTTTCACAAGGGAACAGCAAATTTAGATTAGTTTTTAAATTTTTTTTTCAGAATAGCTTGTCATCTCTTGATTTTTGTGATAACCAATAACTAGCTACTCTGTGTGTAAAATCTGTTATTGATTTGTTGAATTTCCCTGACTTTTTATCAACACTGCATTTGACTTGAACTGAATTTTCTCTGACTTTTTCAGGCAGTTTCGATTTGCCAGGTTTTCCAGGTCTGGGGGAACCCTGTATAAATGTGGCGAGAGGTTTAAGCATTAGGATACACTTTAAAAATGACACTGCATTTGATTTGTGGAGAAAATGTAGTTAAAATAGGCTAGTGCCATTTAAAAGTAATAAAGTCCGTTAAATACATGTAGGGGTCATATTGTTTTTATTTTCTTATAGAATAGTTGTAAAATGTCTCTAGGGGCATTAACACAAAAAGTTAACTAATACCGCAAACCTGACAATCTTTAAAACATTTCAAGTATAAACTTGCACTCTTGAGGGCCATAATAGAGTGTAGATCTAAGCTTACATGTACATGTAAAATCGTGCAATAGTCACTTGTCTGCTCATACTGTAATCAATTCAGTCGCGATGCACGACTCTCGTTTTTTAAAGCAGTTTACATATTTTATCACATAACCAGTTTGCGTTGCTTATCAACACCTGTTTCAGCAATAGTAATTCTGATAGGATCTAATTGTTTCGAACGATTATTCAATATTGGTATAATGTAGCCATTCATGCTGATAATCTTGCAAAATAGTATCCCAAAGAACAAGATTGGCGACTGGAAACTATAACCACTTGACGCAAAACATCAGATTGATTTCTGAGAAAGTGTATTGGCTGATGGCACAATAAAAGCGTAGTGAGTTAAGTAGGCTGACTCCGAGGCGCCTACATACTGTATATCATGTAACCTGGGCATTGACCCCAAAGAGCTCCGTCAAAGCAAATATGAAGGGCGTGGTTCAGATAGCAATCAAGTGAAAAATTATGCAAAATGCTATCTCGAATTTGCAAACTAATTATGACCGCCCATGTTATATTTCAACAGTCAATAAATAGATCCCCGTGAGAATGGTTATTTGCAAATTCGAAGCATTTAAGACAACGTTCAATACTAAATAGGCTACAATAAGCAAAACCTTATAAGATTCGTGACCTACACTGCACTGTAAATTCTGAATTTTAATCAGTAGTGAAAAAAGAAATTAATCTACTTCTTTGGAATACTAAATGCATGTAACAGCCTTAGTTACATAAAATCCCTTGACTTTCCGTGCTTTCCCAGGTTGAAAATTTTTATTTTCCCCTGACCTTTAGTTTTCCCATCGACCATTATCAATAAAAAACCTGCCTTTTACTAGGACGAAAATTATTGAATTTGTATGATAAAGGAAAGGAATAGGCCAACTCAGATGAATCGATATATGAAATACCTTCTATATAGAAATTAATAATTAAAAGTCTGTATGCCTAAATCTTCTGACTTTTCAAACAATTTTAAAAATTGCCCTGACTTTCCCAGGATTTCCAGGTGTTGGAAATTCCATTTGGACAGATCTCAGCCAGAAATCTGCTCAACTTTTAAAGGTTTTAGACACCACCAGAAGAAAACGTGCATCTTACTTCCAAGTCATTATTTGGCGCTATTATCAGTGTCTAATTTCATGGAAACACAACATGAAATCACATGCTAACGCAAGCATAAAACTTGTCTACAAGTTTCAGAAGTACAGTATAGATAATTATTATGTAAGGAAAAGAGTGAAGTACTAGCAGTTTATAAAACAGGTTGGGCTGCCAACAGGATATCATTTCCCTTTCCTTTTTATGAACTTCATTAGGCTGTTACGAAACTTCGTAAGCAGAAGCCCCCCAGGGCTCCACAAACTGTTGTTATTTACCACTGGTTAAAAAACTTAGTTGAACAGTTTTCAAAATAAGACAAGGGCAACGGAAGATTACTCAGCGAGGGCTGGCGACAGGGGACCTGTCACCCTGATTTTTGGTAACCAGCAAGTTATTGGGGAGAAAAAACACCCCATCGTAAAACAGTAAAACAACTTTTTATAAATTCTGACGTACGTATCAGCAACTGTGCACGTTTCCTGAGATTTCTGCGAATGGTTGCACTCATCTAAATTCGTCTTTCATTTCTTGGCACTGAAACACCACCGAGATCCACCCTCAAAAATGATACAAAAACTACGATCGATGTTAAACACAAAATGGTGGCATGATATTTTACTGTCAGTTCAATTTCAACTATGCATGTTTCAATAGCCTGGCAAGAGCGCTGAATTGCATTATTTTATCCTGCCCTGATCAAATTAAATCATTACAAACACCACATCATTGGTAATTTTTATGGTAATCATAAGTAATTTTTTTGATAAACTAGATCTCAAATTCTAGGCATTTAGTCAGCATTAATTACCAAACAAACATATCCCAATGAAGGATTTTGCGATCCCTTTATTGAATAATAATGGAAGAAATTGTTGAGGGATTTTTTTAAAAACCTAAATCGCCAATAACGCAGTTTTAGACCATTTGGAAAATTAAGAAATATTAATATTGACAGAAATTAGCGCCATAGACCAAAATTTCATAAAAATTTACCTGAATAACGAATTTTAGGTTTTGGAGCGCCACAGGCAAAATTAAAAAAAACCTTAATCACAAATGCTGAATATTAGAAGAATGATAGAATTGATCACCAGGTCCAACCATTTTTCGAACAAACAAAATACAATTTCGATAATGTCAAATTCCAGTTTTGAATTAAAAATCCCCTGTTTTCCAGGTTTGATATAAAATTCCCTGAGGTTGCAATGTTTACCAGGCTGGTAGTTACCATGCTGTTTCAATGGTCTGGCAAGAGCGATGAATTGCATTATGTTATCTTTCCCAGATCAACAAAAATATCCAAAAACACATTACTGGTGAGCCAGACGACTCCATGCCATGGCAGGTCCTCAACACGGTGCCAAACCCCCCAAAATCATTACTTGCCATCCACCGTGACCCCTTCTTAGAAAATCTTCAAATTCAGGATGCTGACTGCAGACAAAAAAAACATTGACCATGACGTTAGAAGCCGTGCGATCCCCCTAACACAGGTGCCATTGAGAAAACATAAATAGGCCTCAAGAGAATGACTCAGTCGTGGCAGACATCTTGGCGCCAGAACAAGGTGCCAAGTGGTTTTCGCCAATGGCAAAGCGTTGCTGAATTTGTCTTCAGCCCACCCTTCAAGTAAACTACCCCATCCCCTCCTCCAATACCCATTCCATGTATCTCGACTCCCACACGAGCCTAGTCACCTCCTTTCCGACCCCAAAAACACGTCCGATTTAATTGAAGATGTTTTCTCGAAACCGGAAAAAAAATATTGGACGAACCTTAATCTGGCATTTAAACTCGAAACTTTCGGACATCCTGTAATCTTTCGATTTCCTATACAGCTTGCAGGGTGTCAAATAAATTCCAAGTTTTGAAATTTGGGACTTTTTAGGACTTTTGGAGAAAACTTAAGGATTATTTTACGAATTTTTTCAATGAGTAAAATGAAGTACTGCAATCGCCATTCCAGTATTAGAAGGATATGTGCACACCTACCAACACAGTGGGCTTCTCCTAACAGTACGTAAGCATTGCTGGGCAACTTGTAAATTTTTCTGTTTTTACTTACCTAACCTAACCAATCCCGAATCAATCTAACCTAACCTCACCTATAACTGATAGGGATACATTAAGCTAGGCTAGGTAATATTAGATCTGGTTAGCTTAAATTTTGCAAGATGCCCCGCAAAGCCTTTGAGCTGTTAGGAGAAGCCCACTTTTGCGAGATGTGCATATATCGCAGGTGAAGTTCTAAAGTGACGCAGCTGAAAAATTGTCAATTTCCGGCTTATGGCAGCATTACGTCAAGCAAAATGAATGAGCTCTAGCTTCAGAAAAAACTGTTTGAAACTCCATAGTTTCTGCAGGATTGGCTGGTATGTCACGTCGGAAATAATTGTGCTCTATGACAAAATGATTTACAAACTTGATTCTCCTGTAATTTGGAATTTTTTGAGTTGTGTAACTTTAAAAGTACTTGTGCTATGTCCCACTAATAACCTTCATTCATCTTTATGTTACAATACAATATTAAATGAATAAAAGGGTGTCAAACTTCACTTGTGTAAAAGGCAAACGTAGCGTTATCAAACTGTACCAGTACCAAGGTAATGGCTGTCAGCATTTAACTTAGTACAGGTAGTCTATCTAACATAACAATGTACAGGGCGTTTTAAAGACTATTTGAATATTTAGGATTTTTTTAGGACTTTTAGGACTTGTTTGCCACCCTGCTACAAGCGATGTATTGGTTAGCACTGCAGGTTGTTCACATAAAAACGTCTGCCCCACTTTCAAATACCATTGGCACAGATGCACTTAGGTGACTAAACAGTCACTGCGGCCGCAGCAATTTTTCAGCAAATAAAACTCGTTGATATTTCCCCGATGACTAACAAATTGCCTCCATCATCTGTTACTAGAACATGTAACCCACCTCCAAACATCAGCCGAATGAACGAGTGTTGCATAACATCTTGAACTGAAAATTCCCAATGGACGTCAATTTGGCAACAATAGCAAGGTCCCTGAACCCACTTCCTGGATTTGCCAGTGGTCTTAGACCATTTCTGGAAAAGGTAACCCAAACAATGCCGACACACGTGGCCTGGACGTGAACGAAACCTTGACAAAATGAACGAGTTTAGCTTCTGACAACAAATAACAAATTAGCATTTCTGGGAAAGCCTCGTCGCCTATGCCCACTCTTGAAAAAAAGGTAAAAAAATCCAAACCTTTGCGGTCGACTAACCACTATGAAGGGGTGTTTTGGAAACGGATGTTAAGGGTGGGTTAAAAAACGCAAATTAGCCGTGCGGCCAATGAAATTTAACTCAGGTGAGTCACGCTGACGAACATTTTTTTGGAGCTAAGATTTTGGTGAAAGTCAGCAGTAGGATTAGACGAGCAAAAAAAAAAAAATTAAACCATGCAGGTACGAGGTATGAAGAAGGGAATTTTAATCGAATCTATGACTGGGCATGTAGGCATATCGTATAAAATATCTCAATAAGTCATATGGGATGATCGAAAGAAAAATCCTTCTCCCTGACTTTTCGAGGTGTGAAAACAAATTTCCCTGACCACTAAAATACAAAGATACGACATAAGGAAAATGAATTTACTTTGAAAAAGTCTGGGAAATTGAAGAAATCAAGAGATGATAAACTATTCTGTGGAAGAAATTAACAATGAAATTGTCAATTATAGCTAGAACCATTTGTATTGGGAAACAGCAAGTTTAGATTTAGATTTTTAAATTTCGTTATTAATTTCTTCCACAAAACTGCTCATCATCGCTTGATTTTTGTGTTAACCTATGTAAAATATATCATGCTGGTGAATTTCCGAATATTTGTCTAATGTTACCAGCCACTTGGTGAGTGTTTTAATCGTTCTCCAATTTCCCCGACTTTTCTCGGTCTTGGGGAACCCTGCTACTGCTTACCACTCTGCTTAATTTCCACACCATAGGTAAATTACCCAAAATTGGGTAATGACACCTTGGGATACACGTTACAATTTACCATAAGAGCACAGAATAAGAAGTACTGTACTGATGCTCAAACAACAAAAAGAAGACATTACATGTATTAAATTCAAACATTCTGTTGATAATATAACATTATACCTGAATTGGGGGTAAAAATATCTTTCTGGAAGTGTTTTTGGGTAATGAATGAAAACGCTTGGGACGCACTTTGCTACCAAAACACATCAGGATTATTAGGCCATAATCGAAGATGTTCACTGCAGCAAAAATAAGCACATGTAGCTCACACGAATAGTGTCTGACAATACAACGAGTCCATGTAAGCAAGTGGCCCAATTAGGTAGCATTATAGCGATGCTCTTCACTTACATGTAGACAATCAGTTGCCAAAGGCTGAACTACTGTACAGTATGTCGCAGCAGACAAAAAACCTAACATTTATTTCACTTTCTTGAATCTTAGGTCTGGCTATCTTTGTAGACCACACGGAGATCTTTTACCCCACTGGCATTTCACGCATCACAATACAAAAAAAAATAACTCACTGGAGCCAAACGTTGGTGCCGAAAATTTTCTAGACCTACTCCCCAAAACAGGCTCAGTCCCCTTTGTGATGGCCACGGGTCAGAGTAAGGAGAAATCTCAAACAGGTGCGAACCGATGAGTAACCTCATACAGGGTAACTCCAATGAAGAAGGCAAAAGCCAGCCAAAAACTTAAATGTCAAACCTGCCCAAAGGCTAAGGAAGCACACAGAGGGGGGTTGCAAATAGCACCTGCCGAAGGCCCCAACAACAAGCAGGGGGTGCGGCCATTACACCCTAATTTCCAGTTTTTGGGAGCGACAACAATGATCGAAACTATCCATCTTTCATGCAGCCAAAAGCGCCATTTCCAAGAAATGGCAACTTACATTGCAGGTCTACGATGTACTATTTTAGCGTGACTAGTAATCAATGTTTATCCGGAAAAAAAACTGGTGTTACTGACTTGCAAGCGTCACGAGATATTTTTCGAGCTAAGAAAAGGCGTAAGCAATGCTACAAAACAACTAGAAGTTATTATTCAACAGAAAAACGCAGCTGGCCCAGACAACGGTATTACAGTAGGCTACATGTACGTGCAATTCCGAGAAATCAAAGGAAAACTGAAAGTAGGCTGATCGATTAATCGATCACTCAAGCAGCACGAAGGCTAGCCATGAGCCAATCTGGAGTCAAGCTTGGTGAAAGATAGCAAAAATGCACTTTAAATTAATTCTTATCGAAATTCCCTTTCAGCCAATATTTTTGCTCATGATGCAGTTACTACCGCGGTTCCCAATCTGACATGTACATAAAATTCATCAATTTTGTTACTGTTTTAGCACACATCGTGCCTATGACGTTCCCTAATGAAATTCTTAACATTAACAAACAGTCTAACAAAATAATAATAATAATAATACAGGATTCCCCCAAAGATGACATTTTCAATTTCCTGACTTTGCAAGGTTTCAAAACAAATTTCCCTGACCACCCAGAGTAATGTAAGGAATGCTGTATTTATTGCATATTAGAAATAAACAGGAAATGGAACAACTTTTCACGAGGAAACATGACATTTTACAGAATTGCTTGTCATATATTGATTTCTGTGCTAACCAACAGCTAGATAGCCATGTAAAAGCTGTTATTGATTTGTTGAATTTCCCCGACTTGGGACTGATATGGGGCCATTCAAGTTTTATGTCATCAATAAATAGCGATTTGAAGAAACATTATATACTACGATGAGTACATAATTATTGGCCAGAAAAAAACGCCATAGGCGGAATTCTTTTGCGAAACTGGATTGAATTTTAACCCAAATTTTTATTTCATGAATCAATCAACGGCAAAACTTTCATGACTTTCAAAAACTTTCATGACTTGGTAATACAAAGGTTGGGAATCAATGTTGTAAAGATGCCTTGGTCTAATTTTTGTCCCAATATGGCATTGCTGGTCAATGAAGCCAATGCATTTATTTTAATATAGACGATTCTTATTTCTATTTTTTTCCTGGTACTTCACGTGTGAAGGCGCCACGATATCACCCCTTAATTCAATGGGCAACCCGAATTTCGAGTTACAATTTTACCATTCGATCTGTATGTCCTTGCAAGTAAGGTCACGGTGCCCACTGGTGCAACCCAGTCCTAGGAGCAGCCCAGCAAGCCGAGCCCCGTCTGGGGTAAGAGTTACCAGGCAGCTCTTGTCAGCTGAGCAGTAAATTATGTTGCAGCAAAGCGCATTTTCAATTCGCGATAATGCAGTTTCGAATAAATGCAAAATGGGGGGAGGTCACGCATAGTAGGAGTAACAGAAATCGTCGATTCCGGCAAAAAAAAAAAAAAATGGCGAGAACAGGATACGCATTGTAATTCAGTTCCGTAATTCCGTGAATATCTAAAAAGGCTACATGCAAGTTGGCCGTTAAACGAGAGAAAAACCTGCGATGAACCGTGGCTGTATCCTGAACGTGGTCACATTAAGGCCAGATTGAAAAATACATGTACCTTCCAAATAAATATCTGATTTGAAACTGTGCCAAAGCCCCATTCGGCAAGGGAGGAAGTGGGCGATAGGGGGCAATCGTCCCAGCGCCACAATCAGGTGTAAACGTCCCTTGAAATAAAATATGGTTGTTAATATTTCGGACATGCATGCGTGAACCCAGGTTTTTCACCCCGTATGTCAAATTAGGGTTACCCCAAACGTTACCGAAACAAGGAAGCATCGCCGTTTTAGCGAACTTGAAATTAAACGTTCATTTGCAGTGATACGAGTTTAATGTGCAGTGATATTGGTCCAACATCTGTCAATCCTCAGACGTTTATTAAGTCGCACGTCCCCGCGAGCTAATTAATGCAATAAATAATTGCGATTTTTTAATTAAGCTGCGCTTTGGAGTACAAACACGCACAGCTCGTGTAATCTTCCCTATTGATGACAGCTTTCGATTTCTGTATCAACCAAATCGGGCCAGGCAGGCATTATGGCCAGATATTGAGGGAGGGTTATTGCGTATTGATTATAATACGAAGGATTTATCAAACCGAGCGAGGCGTGGGAGGAAATCTGGAAGAAAAGCCCACTTCACCTATATCTCCGTGCCTCGATAAAAGCAATTTTCCGACCACTTTCCAGCGATGAAATTTGTTTTTCCAGAGAAATGCGGCTGCTCAGCTGATATCAGCTGTTTACAGCTAGGCATCTATCTAATGGATACAAACAATAAAAATGCAGATGAAATCTGATGTTTTCATTTCTGCTTCTAGGAAAATCATCATGCCATTAGAGACTTGAATCTAGCCAAAACTGTTAGATACTGGAATGTTGACAAACTATTCATTCAAGTGGGCAATTTTTGTTATACAGTTTCCAAAAAATAAGTAAATATACCTTGAATGTCATTGATATTGCCACAGGATCCCGCCTGTTTTTTCCGAGAATTTAAAATTGGGCAAGTTAAAATTCTTTCGAAACGTGGCTGAACATAATGATAGGTTTGCCCATTGCTATGGTTTGGCGAAAAATTATGGGAAGTCACACAAGTGTACGACAATAGAAAATGGCACACTTCAGCATTTTTCATTCTTGGAAGCCATTGGCATACTCCTGGATATGCACGCCTGAAAGGTTATATGCAATACACGTTTGTAGACACAATCATTGGAATTTAACGAAATTATGGAGTGCCCACAGATTACTGTGCCTCAAACTGAGAATAATAAACGTTCAAGAAGACATGTCAACCGAGATCATATTTTAAAAAAATGTTCAAAACTCATATAAACCTTCATTATGATTACATAAATCTACTAACTCAAATCCACGTGTCAAAAAATTGTTTTATACTACAGGCCCACTTTGTTTAATAATTAGATCTACACAAGCAGATCAGAATGAAAAATGGTTTACTCAAGCAGGTTTCCCCAGCGATGGAATTTTCAACTTCACTTACCTTTCCTGGGTTTGAAAGAAATTCCCCAGACCACTTCGACCAGCGAAAATGCAAAAACATGACATATGCCTATGCCAATGTGAGGAATGCTACATTTACTGCTTATTAAACGAATATTTCAAAGGGGGATAGAACACAAATTTCCATTTTTGGAAAGTTGGCAATTTCATTACAATTTCCACGCAATTGCTTGTCATCCCTATATTTCCGGTAAATCCATTTTCCCTGACTTTTCCATGTCTGGGGGAACCCTGTGAAGTTCAATCACTGATGAGACCTTTAGAAATTTCGTCAGAACTCAGTAATGCAATGACTAAACGTGTAGATTTTTGCCTAACCACAAGTTCAATTTTTAAATCAGCAAAGTTATTTGAAATGTTTCTAATAGAGCCTATCTAACCCCGTATTTGCTGATAAATGTAACAGTGCAAGATGTTGGTGATAACGCACATTACAAGACCAGTTTACCTACATTTTTGCAGTTGTTTAAAAACCAATAAAACGTGCCAATTTCGAAGAAATTCACTTTTGACACATTTATGGTCTGCGTTGAAAGCCAACCACCTACATTACTTTTCATCCCTTTTCAGCAATAAAGCAGTTACTTTACCCATTTTATTTCCACTCGATGACCAGACAACCGAATCAGGTCAAGACAATGCCAGTACATGGATGGTGTAAACACGAAAATTGGCCAAATAAAAAATGTCGGAAAGCACCTACCAACGATTAAGCGCGCATACACGTACTATCCCCAGTCAATGTCAAAAAAAGAACGAAAGAATAAATATATCAGCAGAAATTCAGACTCCAAATTGTCAACCAATAGGCTTATAACCTGCCTGGATTTGAAACCTGCCAGTGCATAACTCTTGATGGCAACCACCTTGCGTCAGAAACGATCAAAGAAAATTGACGTTAAAAAGCCAGATTAAACAAATGCCGTGCATGTGATCTCCCAGATTAAAAAGCCACCTTTGGGCTGATTAACGCAGTAATCTATAGCACCATGTCAAGTGATATCAGGCATTAAATAATAAAATAGATTCGAACGATGAGGCTCCGTCAATGCATTCCCCACGTAGGCTTAACTCAGGTTCCAAAACGTCCACATTAAATACGTTTTGTCAGCCAAAGAAATAACAGAAACCTCCTTACCGTCACATCGCTGAATTCCAGTAAAAATAATCCATTGTTTTCAGTCACAATCGTAGGAAATTCCGTCAAAACGAACCGAAATTAGCGATAACAGAGCAGGATTAAAACACCAGCTTTTCAATGAAGCTGGAATCACGTGAGGGAAAAAGCGTTCAACTAGCGCAAAGGCGATTGAACGAGACGCTTCGGCGCCGTTTCAACGTAACTGTTGTACGTTGCGCTACGGAGCGCTTTGTGAGGTCCGCTTACTGTGACGTAAATGGGGACTTTGGATTAGTCACGCGCTCGCACCGTGCAGTCGCCGCCAGAGGGCAGCACGCCTTTGAAAAGATTGGTCTCTGGCGACACAGCCGAAGTTGAGCGCTTATTTGATACACTTGCATGGCAATAATCTGTCAACATTAATTGTGCGATTAAAACGCATTGGTACAGGGTGCGTTAGAAGTCGGAACATAACACATTTCTAATAAGATTTGATGAGAAACACTTTAGAAGTCAAAACTTCATCATGCATTAGTTTATGGAGATAATAAATAAAAGTACAAAAAACAAACGTGTCCATATTCATATGTGAATTATTGCCTAGACTATACTTGTTAATCAGTACAGACTTTTTCCAGGTTTTCCGCAGAACTGGAAATCCTGAAAAGTCAGGGAAATACAACAAATCAATAACAGATTTTGCATAACAAGTTATTGGTTAGCACAACAATCAACAGATGACAAGCAATTCCATAAAAAAAATTATAAAACTAACCTAAATTTGCTGTTTCATTGTGAAATTTTGTGTTCCATCTCCTGTTTATATATAACAAGAAATAAAATATAGCATTCCTTACATGGCCATGTCATATTTTTGCATTGTCAATGGCCAGGGTGGTCAGGGGAATTTATTTTAAAACCTGACAAAGTCAGGGAAGTTGAAAATGTCATCTTTGGGCTTGATTTCTTTGAAATTACGGAAATTAAAAACTAATTCAAGTGTGTCGTTTGGAAATGTTTGCAATTAAACCATGTTTGGCAATGAATAAATAATTTATTGACTGGAAATAGCTAGCTGTGTATGTATTTTTTAAATTATAAAAAATGGAATGTATCGGATGATCGCTATTGCTGGCCTTTGGATTTCTGGTTGCTTATTCTTCTGAAATTAAACTTTAGGACAATCTGAAATTCAAAAAACAGCAAATTACATCACTGTCGCAGACAACGCAGACATAACATTGCGGACCAGACTTGCCAAATAAAATATTGCATAAAGACATTCGAAAACTGAAATATGATAATGTTTCACAAAATTCAGGCTAAAGAAACAATTGCATTATAGACACACCACTAACGAGGTGAAATAATACACAATAAAAATAACTTTGAAAAAATATTATAAAACATGTTAGTTATTGAAGTTACAAAACGATATTTTTTAAAAATAAATGTAGTTTACCACAAATTCTGCAATGACTTTCGTCCGAGTTATCTCCGCAACCGTCTTTTCCACTGCAAAGAATGGCCGTTGACCGGCATCGACCATTTTTACATCGGAAATGTTCATCCTTACAATGTTTTCCTGAAAAATGAACCAAAAGTAATTAGTGGAGAATTTCAGACATATTCTTACCAAAAATATGCGATGTCTCATTTTGCTTCTTTGCATAAAATTTTATGCAAAATGAGTTTACCAGATTTAAATTCGAGACATCTATACCCTATGGTGGATAATTTAATACTAATAAAAGCAATATATAAGCCACTCTCACCTAATTCACATGCTGCAGGATCCTCGTCACTTTCATCTTTGCAACTACTGACTGCATTGCAAAACATGTACTTTGGTAGGCAGGTTCCATCATTGCAACGAAAGGTGAGTGAAGAATCACAGTTGCCTGAAAACAACATACTTATTCAAATGTCATATAGTTTTCCATTTCTGCCCATGGCAAGACTATGACAACAAAATTTAGTAGGAAATGAGTCTTTTACCACGACAATCCAATTCATCGCTGCCATCTAAGCAATCCTTCTGCCCATTGCAAAGCTTGCCCTTTGAAATGCAATCCCCACTCGAGCACTGAAATGCTTCTTTTGGACAACCTGCAACCAAAAGTATAAAAACACTATAAAAATGTTGTTTCATTTGCCAAAACACATTTCAACAGAATTTCAAATGTCTGAGAAAAATTATCCATTCCAGGAATGATAAACTGCTATTGTACAGCTTTGATAGTTTCAAACTAATGCTTACGCCAACGAATGCACTCATGTTCATCGCTACCATCAATGCAATTGAACTGTCCATTGCACACGAAAAACCAGGAAATACATTGGCCATTACGACACTGAAATGTATCCTTGTGGCAGCCTAGACAAAAGCAAATAAAAGACCCAATTTAAATGCATGCTGATTGAACCTGGTTAGGTAAGATACGTTTCACTCATAATACTACAATGCACATCTACCTGTGTTATTGGCATTACAGTAGGAATTTTGAGCAACACACTGGCACACATTGTTCAAGCAGTGAGAATAAGGATCCCGTGCTTGGCATTCGTAAGAATTTTCGCAGAATTTGCCTAGAGACACCTGAGCTCCGGATGTCACTAAATCACAAATATTCACAAAATGCTAAATAAGGAGTAAATCCATTCGCAATAACAATTAACAATCAGTTATAGCCTTCATTCTGACTTTGGAATATTTTATAGTATGTAAGGGATTAGGAATTATTAAAGATTTAAAATATAAAAATGAGGAAAATAAAGTGAATATAGAAGAGAAATGTAGGTTTAAAATAAAAGTATTGGCATGCGTTTCTATCCCATGTCATTTTCAATCATTTCTGAAATACACTACTACACATTAAAACAAATGTTCAATTATAAATATACCAGTACCAAAAAGTATATTAGAGTGCAAGTAAGATTGGAAAGTAACGTGTGTAAATGTTCAGAAACCCAATAGAAGCCTCATTTTCAATGCATCTTTAACTTATCAGATAATATAGGAAAAAGAAATCAATGTTTTCGTGAATTTTACAAACCTCTTCTGGCGATGGAGGTGCATCGTTTGCGATCGTCCGAAGCTCTAAAACCTTCCTGGCAAATGCAGTGTTTGTTATAAGATGGAAACCTTGTTCGCTTTTTGGTTAATGGTGTTATTGTTGTTGTTGCTTGGTTGTTATTCTGAGAAGTTGGAAGAATCCCAGTAGGAATTAAATGAGATAAAGAAGAAACAGACTGAGAAAGTAGTGGTGTGTGACCACAGTGAGAATTTATAACTATTTTTTTGCAATTCATATCGTTCTCACACGAACTGCCTAAGACTGAAGTCATGGAGGATTCAGAAAAGAAAATTAAGGAACAAAGTTTGGTAAAATAAGGTCAAGTGCGATAGTAATCAAAAGGAGGAGAAAGAAAAAAACAAAATAAAAAGAAAATGTCCGAAGGTAAGCAGAAAATGGCGAAACGTGAATAGTTTTTGATAATAGATTAACAATTGAAGGAATGAAAAAAGTTGTTGAGGAGAGAAAAAAAATGCGGCACATAAAAAAATGTTTTAAAACAGAAAAATTCATATGCAAAATTAGCAGAATTCTGGGAAAGCTTTTTGTTAGCAGCCATACAGATAAAATTTTTGAATAAATGATGTTTTCAAGATTCCCAGGATCAGCAATTATTAACTTTTTGTTCATAGTCAAAAAAGCCAACTTATGCAATATGGAAGTTCACATTCCCTATTTACATGTACATGTCTAACGACCTTGGGTTTTTCACAGGAATTTGAAAAATTCCAAGATTTAGCAATTCATAAATATAAATAATTTTGAAGAGAATTCCAAATTTTGACCAAACAAAATAACCAAAACTGTCTCTTAGAAAGAAGCAGCTTTCACTATTTTTAATTATGTACAGTTGGCAAAAAAAGTCTGTGAACACTATGAAAATTGTCGTTTACAAGAAAAATAAATGAAGTACATTGTTCA
>JAQGAF010002006.1:0-25750 GCA_034687865.1 Kryphioiulus occultus
ATTTATTCCTCTTTATAATGCATGTACAGGCAATAATATTGATATTACTATGTGTATTAATAGTGATACTACTATCCAAAGTAATAGTGACATTACTAACCATAGTAATATCAGCATCATAGTGATGTCAGTATCCACACTGATTTTTATTTACTGACATCAGTAGTGCAAAAAGTAGGGCAAGCAGGTCTAAATTATGTTGGTATTTATATTGGCATCAATAACAAAAAGACAGCAAAGGCAGCGTTATTTTACAGGTCTACACTGAAATGAAGTTCAACTTCCCCGACTTTTCAGGCTTTAAAAACAAATTTTCCTGACAACTTAGTTGCAAAAATATGACATATGCCAAAGATTTTCATAAGAAATAGCAAATTTAATTTTTTTTTATTGGCAAATTTATTCTTCCATCCTGAAAAAATACTAGCAAAAGCAGCATTACAGGGTTTCTTTAGAAATCAAATTTACCTTCAATGACGTTTCCAGTTTTTAATAAAAAAAATTAATAACCACTGAATGCGAAACTATACGACATATGCCTCAGATTTTCATAAGGAAGCAGCAAATTTAGAATATTTTTAATTGACATCTTCATTCTTGATTTCTTCAACAGAAGTGCCTGCCTCGTTACATTTCTTAGCTCTTTATGACTTGACCACCTCAAGACATTGTTTCGGTCTTCAGATGTTATTTTTTATGTGTTATACATGTACAGTAGATGCAGGGCTGATTAAGTTTGCAACCATCGACATTTGTGTTAATTAGCTACATGTCGCTGATAACTAGCTGTGTGAAGGAAACCATAACATTGATGTTGATTTTCCCTGTATATTCCATGTGACCATATCTTTATAAATGTCCCTAACAATTTCAGGTTTTCAATGTTTTCCACATCCGGGGATCCTGTACATGTATCCCTTACAGATCTATGCGTCATGACATCCGGAAACGTATCACCATTTTCATAGAATGTGAAATTCAACCCCGTTGCAAAAATTTGAGAACCTACATCAGAAAACGGTTTTTTTGTTATCCGTTTACATTGTTACCAAATCCGAAATGCCAGTCTGCGTCATGACGCCTCATATTGAACCACGCTTTCATTTCCCATGTAGGAAGTTATAACAAGAACAGTGTCATGGATTGCTTCCAAACTACAAGGATAGTACAACCATAAAACAGTTGTTTATAAACTATTTTGTGCCTCTGGTATTGTGTTCGGATTGCGGATACTGCTTTTTAGAATGCACGTCAAACAAACTTTTGCTTTTAAGATTGCATTTCATAATCCCTTTGGCTACTGTGTCAAATGCAAAACTCAAAATAGTCAATTTCATTGGGGCTATCAATGAAAAACATGGTGGGATCGCCCATAAATGATCATGATGTCATGCAATCTTGAATGACTTTACTTCACGCCCCTGATCACAAGTCACACCTCATTCCTCGCACATGATGTCACGAGCTTTGAGCCTTTTCGAGATTCCCAAAATTGTGTCAAATTGGTAAAGCCCTCGCTTCGAGATGACACATCGCTCATCTATCAATCCATGTAGGTTTTATAGACAAACCTAGACACTACCTAACACTCCCAATGACATCATACTTCCATTATGACATATTCCTGCTCATATTCCAACTATATTTGTAGATAACTACATAATTCATAAAAAATCATGCCTAGCTGTGTTAACTGTGATTATTTTAACACAATGTATTTCTGATACCTTTATTCCACAGCGGTACGGCACGCTATGCACGCTGATATTTATGGACGGCCCTTAAACTGCCAAACCGTCAAAATTTGTCACATTGCACAGCCATGGTAAACAACCATTGACTAACCTGAAGGTAGGGCGACGAAAACACGAGACTTACCTAGAAATAAAGAAAAAATAATCAATTTTCCAATCAACCAACAATTATGGAAATACACTTACTTGTGCATGAAAAAGTAGTGACCTAAATGTTCTCGAGCACGGACGAGCATTAATAAAACATGCACTTACAAGATTATTGACATAATTCCATTCATTAATTTCTTGAAAATCAACAATTCCACTAGCCTAGGCACACTAAAACAATATTAGCCAAGTAGATATTAAATATTTAGAGAACCATGGAGTATTATATAAACTTGGCAAAAACCTAAAGATGGTATGCTATAGGTAGATTTAATCAACTGCCGACGGGGCGTCCATAAAAGCCCGGATATGAGCACTCAGAGAATTTTTGATTAAAAACTAAGACCCTCGCTGGATTGTGCCAAGGCACTTCTGTGCAGCAGACAGCAATAAAGCATTCATATCCTTATACATATTTATCAAAAACTTATGAGAAATATAAACAAGGGTCGTGGGGGTATGGCCTGCCTGCAAATGACGTCAACTTTCGTGGGGTCCCCACTTCCGTTGATTTCCCTGCAGTGCAGCGCTTTTATTAATATGCTTTATCGCTGGGCCAGCGACAAAGCAAAATTAAATGAATATTTCATGTCGATAAGAGCCAGTGCACGACAGTCTATGCAATGCAATGTAAATGCTTAATGACTCGTATATTGCGACCACCTGCTGTACACTGGGACTGACGGAATTCATCGTTTTTAGGCATCTTCTTCGTCGCCATAGAAAAAGCTCACAGGCGAAGTTAACACGAAAATGAGGTTGGAATTGCGCCCATTTATCATAGTTTACATCATTAAGAAGGCAAAACTCGAGCATTAGCATACAAACAACGTTTTGCCTTGCATAAAACTGGCATTTTGCGTGCCAAGGCGTGATAGTCGTTTGGAAACATGGAGGGAACTTGTAAAAAAACTGGATCTCGTTGCATAGATGGCTAGGAGGCATTATGTGCAGTAATGACAGTGTCACAGCCCTGCACAGTACAGGGTGGCCACGTGATAATGCTTGCCAAGTACAATCAAGAAATTTCAACCACATTGAGCTCAGCTTCAAGTTTAACCAAAAATGGAACTGAATGAAAAATATACAGGGGTGTCTTCGTAGAATGAAAGCTAAAGTTACCACTGCAAGTTCTTGATGTGTTTAAAAGTTCATTTAAAATACCTACTTACAAAATCGAAAAACAACAACTTAGGCAACTACATTAAATATTTTTATGCAAAATGGGTGTCGATGAAAAACAAGCACGCTGTACTTTACTGGCCTGGCTTTTAGTACAGGTTTTCATGTGAAAATTGCATTGTTACAATTTGAATAACAATCACTCATGCAACAAAATAAAAATATTATAACAGGAAATTAAATTTTCAACTCTAATGGTTTTTCCAATTTCATTTTCAAACATTTTCCCATACATTTTCCAGACCATCCTAACCACAATAAATGCAAAAATATCACCTACACTGTATCCAATATTTTTAAAAAACGAAAAATCAAATTTAGGTTTCATTTTTAAAAATCATTTATTAGTTTAAATTCAAAATGTCACACGTTTTGCTACTTTTTTAAATATTTCTTTCATAAGAGTTTGCTCAAATCCCAAGATTGCCCAGAGTTTCTGAAGACTTACCACAAGTTTGAATTTCCCTGACTTGTAAAAATAATCAATTAATTGTCCCTATGCTTGTCTCTTATGCTGCCAGTGACGTCACATGGCACTGGACTGGCAACATAGCCAACAAAATATATACATGTAGTATTCGTCTACAGGTTATAAGGCAATTTGTACAATATGTTCAAGTTATAAAATCGATATTAAGCTTATATTTTCTATTCTCTTCAGTGGGGCTTGAATTTGATCTCTTGATACAAGCGAATCGAATTTTCCATAGACGTGAATGGAGATTTCGATTCGATCTTGGAAAACTTGATATAAATAAATCTGATTCCCATCCCTACTTATAAGGTAACTCGTAAATGGCATATAATATTCTTCGATCTGATATACTGTAGTTAAAAATACTTATACAAATGTTTCAAGTTTTTATTTTGACCTTTTTAACTGTTATTTGGCTCGCCCTGTATAAACACATAAGATGTTTCTCAGATAAAAGTATGGTTACAGCTATTTATCAGTTTGTTCGCCCCACATTATCGATCCGAAATGGCAATTTCGCAAAATTTTCCATAGGTTCCAATAGCAGTACAGGTAACCTGGCAATCATTTTCAACGGTACTTGGTCAGTAAACCAACAGTGGTGCATGCTATGAATTTTAAGTATGCCCCAGCGTGGCTCGGGGAATAAATTGCTTCTTTGCCGACCAACTTGACACGTAGGCATATAACGTTACATTTCCACATTTAGACTTATCTAGCCGACAAAAAACAAATAAAAAATGAATAAAACGGCAGTAACGATGGAAAAAAAACGGTGCGGTTGGAATGCAGGGATTAGAAATGCACCAGTTTCATTAAGACTGTATTCCGATACAAAGTAGTCTACTAGTATTCTACATGTACTCGTAGTTAGCCAGTCTAGCCACGTCGTTTCGAGGCGTACAACCGAAAATTATGTCACGTTAAAAAATAAAGCCCTCAATGAAATTTGTCTTAGTGAATGACACGCTGGATAAAAAGTCTGCATGAGCTGGGCGTTGCCATGGGTGGAGTAGGCCGCCACATCATAAAATGATTTAAAAATTGCCGTTATCCCTTCTGACAGGTGAAACTGAACAAAAAATGACGAAAATTGATTGACATTTAGAATAACAAAAGCGAAAAAAATCGCATTACCGAAAAGCCGCCATCGATAACTGCGTCTATGTGGCATTTCACAAAGGGTGAGTGTGTGAAAGCCCAAGATGAATGCAAAGAAAATCATCTTTCCCAGGGGCGTCAAGTTGAGTGAGTTTACAGTTTTTACTCAAAGTCACAGAGTGAAGGATGAGCAGCGAAATAAATGGGTATGGATTTTTGGAATAATACATGTGTGCTTGAATCAGTTGCATGCCATGGAAACTTAAACCAAGGCACAAGTAGGTTTAATTTGCGATCGTATTTCGCCTTTAGAAAAAAAAATATTAGCAAGAGGGGTGCTTGTGGTCCCCAATGACGCTAATGATATTTAATAGCTTTTCAAGCATAAATACAGGTGAGAGTATAAAATTGGTGCTAGCACGACCTTCAATGGCAGACGTTTTGAAGTACAAATGTGAAAAAATGCAATTTATTCCTTGGGAGTGTAATTGCGGTACACTTAGTTGGCACCCTTAACAAGGCATGCGAAATGCTTTTAAGTTCACATGAAATCTACAATACACTCGCCAAGAACTTCAATATAATGTTCAAATTATGTAAACTGCTGGAATTTTCAACTTTCCTGACTTTTCCAGTTTTTAAAGCAAATTCCCCTGACCAACCAGACGACTGAAAGTGCAAAAATATGCCCGAATGAAGAATGCTAAATAAACTTACAATGTATTTAGATTATTTTTAACTGGCAATTTCATTACTGACTTCTTTCACAGACGTGGGTGCTTCAATTTCAATTTTCTTAGCAATGTGAAAGTAAATGTTATATATAAAACTTCAAAAGACTTTTACCAAATCAAGCACTTGTCCCTGACTATTCGCAGAATAGTCTCTGTATTCCCAATTTTTCTGATAATTCCAGATTTTCCAGTTTTCTAGGGTAACTGTATTGCCACAGTTCTCCTAATGAAAATTTGACCCAAAAGGCATCACGAAAGCAGACATGGATTGGAAAAAAATATTTTAAAATGCATGTAGATTGAGATAATTTTATTTTCAAACTAAATTGAGCTAATAATGAATTTCCGAATGCATTTTATAATATTTATCTAAGCACTGTGTTATGCATTATACAATGCATATTGCGATTTATTATGTGTGTTCGAGAATGTATTACTGTATGTAATGCAAACTGTAATGTAGTTCGAGTGCATTGAAGAATATGTTTTGTAATGCAAAGTGTAATGTATTCAGCTTGCATCGAAGAATGTTTTTTTTTACAATTGATATGCCATGCATTGTAAAATGTCAAAAGCCTCGCTATACAGTATTTCATAATGTCAGAGCTAAAAAAATCCCAATTCTGAATTTTAAAAACATCTAAAATATTCAATAAATAAATTAGAACTTGCAATGGAGTAAAGTTTAAAATTCAAAAATTCATCAATTTCGTTCAATTCAATGTAGCCCACAACTATTGTACATGTATGTAGTTTCGAATACATCGTGAATTCACATTACCAAATGTATTTCGTGTTGCGATAAAAGCGACAAACGCATTTGCAATATATTTTGCAATTCGTATTGCATTTCCTTTCCATGTGGGGACTGACCAAATTGAATCAAGAAATTAAAAATTTGACTCAACATTTCTAAGTACATAGGTAAACATTCATTGGCATGTATTCTAAGAAGGCGTCGACAGGCTTCAGTGCACCAAGCTGACAAAGGGGTCAACAGCACAACAAATTTTCAGAACCCCCAATGTTAATCATTCGTTTGTACATGTCATGTTTCATGTTTTGTATTTTTTGCACAAGGGTGGATAAACACACTTGTCTGCGAAAAGATCATCAAGAACCACGTTATCCGCCATGGACTCCAAAAAAATTAAAACCAATGACGTCAATTGCATCTGTCATGGACTCGTGGCAAGGAGCAAGCTGTCACAAGGCGCGAACTACAACCTCCTCCTTGAATCCGCTGCTCTATTATCACATCATCAAGAACATCCTTAAACAAAGCTGCATAACATCATCTTGATCAAAAGACACAAAAAATTCAAAGCTTCATCCGGCAGGCTTCAACTTTTAGGAAATCCTTGAAGACGATAGTCGGAGTCTGGCATTCCAAGAGTAATTAAAAAGGCCGGTGTAATTAAAAGAAGCCAGCCACAGCACATCCAAGGTTCCCATGCACACAATTTATCGTTATTGGTCCAATGTAGTCGTCATACAGAAACTATATGCAAAGATGGGGTTTTAGCGAAAGGTCGCTGCAAAAGTGTAAATGAAAACCAAATTGGTTTCCGGTTCAGGGTTTCCGATGAACCGATGTCACCACAGCCTATAATACGCCGTCGTAAAAGTGACATTTATGGGGTGGAGCCGACGATTTGCAACAAAGAAATGCCATCAAAATGGGCGCCCTGCGACCACCCAATGCCTCTTTCTACCACGCCGGCGGACATCTTGGATTTTATGCTCTTGTCTTTTAGGACCTCATGTCGCAGGGCAGGTCAAAGTTCATGGGACGATGTGACTGCAGGAATTTACGATGCGTAAACAATAACTTTAGGGCGAATCCCAACGCCATCTAGCCTGCATTATGAGTACTAGGAACTCGAGTCATTTTTAATTATAACGGGAAAATTCGGCTTTTTTCATGTTGGCAAGAAACCAAATTTCCCCTTATCAAAAAAGCAAACACGTCAACACGTTTCAATTATCCTCCGCAATCAACTTATTTTTCCTTTTTTCTTTTGAAAAACATGCAACAGAATTTCTGTCGTCGCTGTTCATTTAAGACATTCCGCATTAGCAACTTTTAAAGGTTTTGTTATGATGCCCCATTAACATGTTTTTTTCACAGCAGTTCTTGACAAGAAAACTACATGTAGACCATTTACTGTCTAGCATAAAAAGTAAGGCTATACTACTACATACAGTATTCCATGTGTGTGCAGTATTTCAAGAAAGCTACTTGTCGACAGTAGACAAGAATGTCACCAGTCCTAGCTGTCAGAATTTCTCCTTTTTTGTGTTTATCCTAATCTAAGAATGGAATTTTTATGGCCTGCCCTAACTGCAGGCAATCACTGATAACCTATGAGCCATTAGGAGAAGCTGAGTTTCTCATTGTGTTTACGGTGGAGCAGTACAGAAGCTGGGACCGTAGTACAGCCAAAATTGAATATGGGAAGCCAAATTGGAAAGCCAAATTCACTTCAAATTCACTTCATATATCTTCCACAATGTACCTATTTTAATATTTTTTAAAAACGCCAATAGCATCTCCGCCCGGCGGTTGGAACCATACAGAGGAGTAGTACATGGTACACATTAGTACAATGAACATTTTACGGAATAACGCAAAGGTAAATTACCCTTTTGACACAAAAGCCTTGTCCGAACCTGTCTTAAAACCGACCCCTCAAAAGTTTCCACATTTCTGGCATCGAAACAAGTTCGAGGATGCATTTGAGGTTTTTCTCCTCTAATGTTTCCTAAGGCAAGTTTCCTTGCTGGGAATGTGGAAACATTTTGAGGAAGTCTGCTTCCAGAAACCATGTTGTCCACACCTGGAAAACATTTCCTGGAAACATAGATTGTGGAACATGTTTCCTTAAAATGTTTCCACATTTCTAGCACGTGAAACAAATTTGTGGAAACATGCCTGTGGTAAAAGACTTCTGCAAACATTTCCTTTGATTGCTGGCAATGGTGTGGAAACAATGCGAAAACATGTTTCCAACAAAAATGTGGAAACATGTTTCCACATACTCGTTCTAAAAAATATTTTTGCTGAGTCATGCTTCCCGAGAAACATTCAATTCAAT
The DNA here is from genome assembly GCA_034687865.1 of Kryphioiulus occultus. Classification (NCBI taxonomy): domain Eukaryota; kingdom Metazoa; phylum Arthropoda; class Diplopoda; order Julida; family Julidae; genus Kryphioiulus; species Kryphioiulus occultus. The sequence continues at coordinate 8,495 of JAQGAF010002006.1, forward strand.
TCAAAACATGTTTCACAAAATGTTTCTAGGTGTGTACTAGGCTTTAGAATCGTTTCCTTTAGAATCCGAAAGTCCTTTTTATTCAACTCGTACAAAACATTCGTTAAAACACAAGAAAAAACCAGAGACTGGCATACTAGTTAAGACTGTTTCAGTCGCTGTATAGGAACGCAGTGACACATTTTTCAGTGCACTTACACATTCAGTGCACGACACATTTTTCAGTGCACTTATACATGTAATTCACCATTTTTACAACAAATTTTGATGTGTTTTAGTCGCTTTTGTGAATCTTTACAATTTATGCAAAACAGCAGGTAGTGTGCCCAACAATCTCACGTCCACCTGTACCACTTTCCTGCAACACCCATGTCATCCATGCCCACAACAACAATAACATAGCGATGAACATCTGCTGATGTCAGCCACGAATTCATGCATTTCAGTAAACGACTGACTAATCTGAATATACGAGCGTGAGCAGCCACGGGCCCAAAATGCTAATTTCGCACGCCTGACAATTTCGTTCCATTCCACCCTCGTCATGCTAAACGTCTTAATATTCAGCTCCACTCCTTCAATTTGCCAAATTATTTTCGGAAATAAAACACCACCCAACGTCGAACAAACAACAAATGAGGTGTCGAATTTGTTCGCGCGCCTTCCCACAATGCCCTGCGCGGGCCCGTATCCCCATCAATTAAACTGGCGGCTCAGTTTTGATCAAAAAATTACGTAGAAATGTTTATGGCCGATAGGGCGAGGGGTGGAAATCGAGGCCACGCAAGCTCAAGCTCTCCAGCGACATCAAAAAATATTATAAATAAACAATCAACGACCTGACAGAGGCAGTCGTTTGGCAAGAATAAAGTGTTACGGCGCCATTTCTTCTGGCGCCATCTTGGCATTTTTCAATCTCGATGATGGAGAACACTAATTTTTTGCGTTCTTATGAATTTTGGGTGGATTTTTATGCCACCCTATTAATAATGCTGTTTTCAATGGGCTGACAGTTGATTGAAGGTCTACCAGATTACACCTTAAATATTCCAGCTAGCTATGGCGTACGTATTTGCATAATATGCCGAAAAGTCGAAATTTCCCTACATAAACTCATCTCCGAAGCTCCATAAGCTGGAATAACGAATGTCTCACGGACCACTTATTCCGCCGCCATTAGCAGAGTGAAAATATCCTGGCAAAGGTGGCAGCCAAGATTTACTGGCAGAACTCCTGGAGGAGGGATGCTCAGAAAGTCAGCCTACAAAAAATGTACATTTTGACAAAATATTGAAAGTGTTGGAGCAAAAGCAACACTCAGAATTACATTAACACACTATGACTGCAGCGTGCTAGTACAGTTTGGGTATTCACTACGTTTACCTGCAGATTTTAAGTTAGCTTAATCCAAGAAACGTATTTGAAGTCATGATGCAGACCTATTTTACCTACTTTAACATGATTTGAGAATAAGCATGGGATGTTGTGATTCAAGGAACTCAAACAAGTAACGTAATGTAAATCGCAAATATCATGCCCACATGTAATGGTAATGCATTTGGAAATACATTATACGACATGCATTAGAAAACACATTTTAAAGTGTCTGTAGATAGAGACAAATTTAGTTTCAAACTGTATTTACAAATGTATTTCAAAATGCATTTACGAATGCATTTTAAAATGTGTAATGTATTCCGTTTGCAGTGCAGAATGAATTTTACATTGTAAAATGTCAAAAGCCTTGCAATGCCATATTTCGTAATTTCAAGGTTTAAAAAATACCAATTCTGAACTTAAAAACACCTAAACCAGATGCAAAGTCACTTTTCAGAACCATGGACCAGGTGTCATTGCTAACGTATACACTGTATGGGAAAATAAACTGTACCTGGTCTTAGCAAAATCCGAGAGACCACAACACCAAATTCTGGACAGATTTTCTGTGACGCATAGGATTCTGGGTAATGAGCAACACTTCACCACCAGGTTACTAAGTGCGACCATGTTAACACCATCTAATTTGGATCTAAGCGACTCAGTGTAAGGCTTGATTTAAATTAACTTAATGTTTGCATGCAAACAAGGTGCCAGCCAAACAAACAAATTTCTCCCCATGAAACAAAATCGGTTAATGATAGGCAATCAATAGTTGGTATTTGGTCGATAAATCAGACAAAAGCCTCGTCGAATTTCCAACTGACCTCCTTCGAAATTTGCCAAGGTCTAATTATCGAATTTCCATTTTAATAAACCAAATTTACTGCTACGAAGGCAAACGAGAATTACTGCAGCCAGACCTGACATTTACGAGTTTCTAATTACACGTACACGTATACAGCGTTCTATGACACCACGTCAATGTAACTGCAGTAACTGCAACGTGCTGGGTACAAAAATTAATGAGATTTTCATTAAAAACACGGTGTACGCTAATTTGACAACAGGCCCAAATCCCAAAAACTTTATGCATGCAAGCACACATTAAACATGCTTCTTGGTATAATGCATTTCTCCAGAAAGCAATTTCACTGCGCCACAAGTTTAACTTACAAATTATGAAATCCTCCAAAATTGTCGATTCCCATACCCCATTTTGGGGACGTCATTTATGCTGGTCCCCAACGGAGCTCCGAACCATTTTAAGTGCACTTAATCGGTACTAAACGTTACTTTAACTGCATAATAAAGCCTCGTACAGCGTGCCACCTTTTGACATTTCAATTTTAATAAAGACGTGATTATACTTAATTTGGCTGAAACGAGCGAGGATTGTCACATTGGTAGCGTGGCCTTCCTACCATCCCATGACATAATCGCAAATTTTTGGGGGTGGGACATGCCCAAAATTACGACCCAACAATAAAAGCACCAGTGCCACTGTATCCCATTACAATTATAGTGAGCGGGCCGCTTAAGCGAATTAGGATTTGCCTGCAACGACCCTCACATCCGTAATAATTACGAATGCAATTCATTGTTTTTTTGGCCCATAAAGAACGTCATTTTTTAAATTTTTTTTCCGCGAAGAAATGTGCACTGAAAACAAAGGCGGCGACCCCGATTTGCATTTTAGAAACGAGTTGAAACCAAGATCTGAATGGCATGGGGTCTGCCCATTTAAGTATGATGGCACGATTAGCAGGAATTCAAAAATCGAATCGGATTCTTAAGTCACCGTCAACAAAAATACTGTCCATCATGTTTCGGGTGACGTCGCTAGCGAGGTCAAGAAGTGTGTCATTTGTGATGGTAACCCATATCAAATCGTATTAAGAAGGGGTTAAACTACAAGCAAATTTAATGCATGGACTTGTTTCTCTTTAGAATCGTGATAAAATGTAGTTCATATTCCACGAAATTACGAACGTAATGTATGAACAAAGTGCAACCTTTTCCCCCCCACATTTTTGATGTTGCACCTCTCGACTTTTTTTTTTAAAAAAAGTCTTGAATTCAGTTTACTCTTTGGAAGGGTCGACATAACAAGGTTCCCCCAGAAATGGAATTTCCGATTTCTCTGTCTTTTCTGCACTGTTTTTTTTTTTAAATAATCTTGCCTGATCACTTTGATAAATGAAAATGCAAAAATAATCACCTCACTATACGGGATGCTAGATTTTTTACTTATTGTATGTAATTTTTAAATTTACAATTTAATTATTGATTTCTTTCACACAAGAGCTTGATTTTCGTTGCTTCTAATGACTAATAACAAATCGCCGGTTTTTTAGTTATTAGTCATGTAACGATGAATTTCCCTAATTTATCAAAAAACGGACTTTTCTCTGACTATTCCACGTCTTTCCAATTTCCCCTGCATTACCTCAAGCATCGGCTCCAAATTTAAGTAGGCTAATCAAACAAGTTTCGAAATGTTTTTGGACATGCGTTTACCAAATGTCCACCTTAACAGCACATGACAAATTGCAGCAACAAGTCAAGTTCACTCTGCATCGATACAAATCTCCATGTCAAGCACTAACAAGTTATTAAAATACATGTTAGTCAAGCAACTTAACATGCTTGCATCAGAACCAAGTGATATGTTAATATGTTAATGCAAGTCGAACAGACACAATATCATGTTTTCGAAAGCTAATGAGTAAGGACAGCTCGAGCACTTTTGATTATGATTAAAAGTCAAATATTTCAATTCCATTCTTCTGTCTAAAATGATTTTATGTCCAAACGAATACATGTATTCCCATCCTAAAATCCCTTCCCTACCAATTACTGCAGGTCAAACCAAATGTCTTTCCATTCTGACAGTGGCACGAGCCAATGAAAGTTGTCATTTGGTGGTCGTGTATTATTTACTTATGCTAAAAGCGTTGCTTGGATGTAGTAAAACATGATTTACGATGTTTTCAAAGCTCCGCGTGTAAGGCAAAGCCCAAAAAAGGCCCGAATTTCGGACTACTTTGGCTCTCATTCCACACTCTCATAAGAATGATGAAGGATGAACCCAAGTAATCGCCCCTACTTATTATATTTATTAGGGGGTCGACCCTGGCACCAGTGTGGCAGAAAGCCAAAGCTCGTAAAAACGGGGTGTGTCTAGAATGTGCAGCGATTACACGATCAAGATCTGAAAAACGTCACAAGATGAAATTTATTATTTCTGCTTGTTTTCCAGAGCTGTTGATCCGCGTTAAAAACAGCTTTAATTTAAAAGCTGTCAGCGAAAGCTCCAAATTAGAAAACGTCAGTCAGTTAGATTGTTCCGAGTCTGGAATTCACTGAGTTTGCCACTTTTCCAGACACGCACTCCATTTATGAAGCATCACTGCCAACAACGATGGCACAACTTCCCAAAAACCACTTTCTTGTCGTTAAACATGTATCAAATTCTAAAATTAATGGATGCTATATAAATATCGTGTTCCTTGGCGAGGAAGAACGATGTCAATGATAAATGTTTACCCTTCAGAACCATCCTTACAACAGACTGAATTTGGAAAGTGTGTACAATTTTTAAAGTATCATTATTGGAGTGTAATTCGGTATAATTCCCGCTCCAGCATACAAACAATGAGAAAGCGGGCTTCTCCCAAAGGCTCGTACGATGGCAGTGATTGCCTGGCAGTTAGGGGCAGCTGAATCAGAAATTTTATTGTTAGGTTAAACCAGTTCTTCCCAGTCACTCGTAACCCCAAATCCACCAGGGTTTCAACTGGATTTGGCATTGCAGATTCCATGACTTTTTTTTCATAACTTCAATAAGTTTTCAATGCTTATCAGAATATGGGGCCGTTCAAGTTTTATGTCATCACAAAATAGTGTTTTCCAGAAACATCCTCTATCATGATGATTACACGGTATCTGGACAAAAAACGCCATAGGTGAATTTTTTTTTCAAAACTGGATGACAAATGATGAATTTAAATAAAGCTGAAATATACAGTAAATATAATGTGCGCATTGGGAGCAGGAATTATACAACAGCATATCACATAATTGTGCAGAATGCAAATCGAATCTTGAATTAGGATTCGACTGTTTATAATGCAGTCAACAGCAATGTTTTTTGCGCAGACTCCGATTTGCAATTAGGCTGATTTTGAAATAAAAAGCGATTTTTTCGCGAAAATCTTCATTAGTAAAAATAGTACCCAAAGGCAATGTTTCCCGTTTCATAAACTAATTTACCCTGCGATAATAACGTAAAAATTAAACGTCAACGTCTTCGAAAATTTCGTTGCCGATAATTTATGTATAGGTCCTACATGTAGCTATCTGCATGCCATTGGGTTTTTTAAGGAAAATCGATGATAAACTTTGTTTTTCAAAGACATTTACGCAAGGTGTATTTAGTATTACTACTCTGTATAGTCTAATTTGTGTTTATGCAGTAATGTTTACATTTTATCAAAGCATAAATAGTTGCATAAATGAAGCAACGGTTTTAGTCATTTTGCAAAAGTTTCCCAAATGTGCACTTTTTTAGAAGATAAAAACACCGTAATCCCAACAAAACTGACGTTTCCATGAAACTCGTAATAATCCGAGTGGTCACTGTTTAGCACATTAAATCTAATGCTTGAAAACCTTTTTCGTTTTCAGATTCGATTAAGTTCAATTGCTTTTATATCCTTAACATTTTCATTATTAGAAATGACCTTAGTTAGGTCATTTTTTTTTTTCAGAAAACCATACCCTACAGGTTATTAGTGAGGGTCCTCCACTGATGCAAATTAGGTGGGTGCAGAAGCAGATGTGCTGAACGTGTAAATACACCAAAGGTATATTTAGCATCATTACGCTGGATAGGCTAATTTGTGTTTATGCAGCATGCATACATCTTATCAAAGCATACATATTTGCATAAATGAAGAAACGATGTTATCATTTTGCATCACTTTTCCAAATACGCACTTTCTCAGAAGATAAAAACACGTTAATTGCAAAAATATTGACGTTTACATGAAAACTTTTCTAAGCCATGAATACCGGGTATAATATTCCAAGTTTCCACTGTCTAGCACATTAATGTCCATGCTTAAATGCGTTTTTCCATATAATGGTCATGTTTTCAGATTCGATGAAATTCAAATGCTTTGATATCATTAAAATTTTCATAATAACAAATACCTTTAGTTAGGTAAATTTTATCAGAACACCATATCCCACAGGTTATTAGCCTTGAAATTAGTCAGATATTCAAATAATTCGCATGTAGGTCTATGAAACAAAAGAAAAAAAATCACGAAAAATTTCAATTCTCAGCTTTGGATTTTATTCACAGCAGTAAATGGAACCCGTTCTTTAATCTCGTGTAAAATATTATTAGGACGGCGCCAACACAAATAAAATAATAAAACTGTCTTAATGTACATGGAGGGTCACAGGTGGCCCAGGCCACCTAAGAAATTGCGGGTATTAAAATCTAGGGTACGAAGGGGTGGGCCCGGGCAGCCCTTGTAAAAATCAATAACAAAAAAGTTATTTATGACAGCACTGCGTGCTCGTTTTTGCTAATGGAGTTTTCAATTAATATTGAAAACGGCTAGTGGGTTAGACCCAAATAGCCTGCACACAGCTCAAAAATTAATAAGATGGTTTAATTAGCGAAGAAGTGAAGTTGAGGAAATAATTAAACGCTGATAGAACATTTCGGAGCAATCCTGAACAAGCATGACAACCATACTAAGCGATTCATGCAGGGCGTCCCAAAAATGGGTTGCAAAAAACGACACGTCAACAGGTCATGGTGACAAATTTATGACCACGAAATTCTCCTAGTTCTTCTGGTTTTTTACAGTGTTCAAAATATGTTCAAAAATATATTATAATATTTAAACGTGTGCCACAAAACTATCCAAAATAATACAGGCATACTCCGCTCTTACGTCAGGTTCGGTTTTACACCGTTTTCGTTTACATGGAAGGGGCCTACGTTCTAGTTTTTGATTTTTTCAGACATTTTAAACAACCCAGTACGTGAATAGATCGTTTCTGATTCACAAAATCACACGAAGACGCATTTTGATAAAAAAAATCATAAATAATTGAAAAACGTGGGAAAATGAGTAGCGTCATGTGGCTCAACTGACGTATATGCGGGGTAAGGGTAAGGGAGCAATTTGGACCCGACGTATGTCTGTATTTAGTAATACTAATGTACGTAAAGATTTTTTTTTGGAAAACGTAAACCTACAATGTTAGATTTTTAGACGACAAACGTACATTCTTTCGAAAAATCCTACAAGAAATAATGGATTTAAGGTCTGTTTTACTTGAAACCTTTTTCTGGAAATAATAATAATATTGAAAGAAATTCATTTACAAAACTAGATCGCCACTACTGCAGTTTTTACCTCATTGAAATTTTCAGAAATATGGATACTGACAAAATTAAGCACACCATAAATAGCTAATTTTAGGTGCAATTCCCTTGAAAACTTTTTTTTTTTCAGAAATGTTGATAACAAAGGCAACATTGATGGCAATTTTTACCAAAATCACCAATAAAACACGCAAATTAATTTTGGAGAGCCGTTGACACAAATTAAAAAAATTACTGATCGACAAATGCCGAATTTTAAGAAAAACGGCAGAATTGATTATCAGGCCAATCATATACCGAATAAATTTATAACGAATAAAAGTAAAATACAACTTTAATGATTCCAGGTTTCAATTCCAGGTTGATTATAAAATTTCCTGAGGTTTCCGGGTTTTCCAGGAGTTTGGATAACGCACTAATTCGTATGAAATTACGTTGGGTCAGTTGTCTTAATTGCCTTGCTCCATACAAACTACCTCAATACCGTTCTAAAACTAAAAGGTTTACATTTCGTAATATTCTTGCCAGTTTACCAGAGAGTGAACTCATTCCATTAAGACAATGGGACTTGAATCTAAAGGGAATTCATGTGCTCGCTTAAACACGTGTAAGAATATGATACAACTGCGCCTTTTATTTATAAAGCGCTGCATTTTCCAGCATTGAGATTGCACATCAATTTAAGTTCTCCCTCTGAAGATGTGAAAGAATAAAAAAACCAAAATAAACTAAGATGCAAGGTGATGGATTTCTCAGCAGAGCAGGAGATCAACATCAAGCCGACATAAAGATGGGATAAACTTCATTGCTCCAAATGTGTACATGATATTTGCATTTCCAATCTAATTGTAACATACAAGACTGACACCCAGTAATAGCTGTCGAATTTCTTTTTTATGTGTGTTTCTGTTCAAAACAAAGCTGCCCCTAACCGGCAGGCAATCACTGCAAGCCATTGAGCCTTTAGGAGAAGCCCACTTTCTTTGGTGTCCGTGCTGAAATAGGGCATATTGCGTAGTACACCCCAAGGATGTTTAATTATTTAACGGAAAACGTGTTCATACTTGACACTTTCCTGCCCAATTTAAAAATAAACAAATTCGAAGCAATTCAATCGAATAAAGCTTCCATCACCATAAACCTTAGTCATATTTGAACCTAATGATGTTTGATTGAAAAGCAGGAACTCATATACATGTATGTTCTCAGAATTTACTCTTAGCTGCCATGGCACCAGATCGGGTATCAACAAAAGCTGCTTTACAACAAACAGAGCTCTGACCAACCGGCCACTAATCACTCAATCTATAATGCACGTTGCACAAAGTTATTAGCCGATTAGAAATTCGACATGGAAAAAGCCGCAAACGAGAATTCCAGCCTTTCATTCCATCACAAAAGGGGTGGCCCCATGCATTCCGATAAGGGTTTGGACAAGTTGGAAAGATTTTACAGTTAACGTCACGAGCATTATTGATGAACTGGAGGTTGAGCGAAGCATTCATCATTAATGATATCTTTTTCCGAGCCGAATCAATCAGCTTTAACCCACTCTGCTCACAGCTTGAAACGACCTCTCAGAGCAATAACTACGGTGGCGCCACCAAATCCTAGCACTATAGTGCACAATGGCTGAAAATGTTTCTATTCGACTTGTACAATTAGCTATGTGCAGAATGAGAGCACAGACCCGTGACCCTTTCGACTTCAAAGCCAGGTCACGATGGAGGAATCCGTGACGTCAGTTCGATAGGAAGACGCCAGTTAGTCTTTTCAACACTACTGGCCCGCCATTGAACAAGCTTCAAATGACATCATCAATGGTGTGGCAAGCTTGTCAAACGACCCTTAACAAGGCGAGTTTATAATATATAAAAGTTATGTTACAAGAATGATAAAGATGAAGCCAGGGTCCTATTCAACGAGGGCATGGACGTTACCAGTAAGATATGGAGTAATACATGCAAGTGTTTGTGTTCTACAACAAAAACGTCTACACTTCTGTGTTAATTGTTACTAATAACCTTACAAGTTTCAAGAACATGTAATCGAATTGCAAGAGTTATTGATAACTAAAAGTTGTTCGATATTATTGGTGGACATAATATTACAAGCCCATATTTTTCCAGTCCATGCATTGGTAACTTGTATAATAAATAATACTCGTACGCGTTTGTGGAATAGGACCCAGAATGCCAGGGACCTATTCCACAAAGGAACGGAGTTTCACTTGTAGATGCATGGAGTAATACCGTACGTACAAGTGTTTATGTTCCACAACAACAAAAATGTCTAGCTTCTGTTTTACCCCATGCCTTAGAAGTTACAAGTACATTTCATCGAATTGCAAGAGATGCTGAGAATTACAAGTTGTTCAACATTACTGGTTAACATAATGCCACAAGCCCATTTTTTCCCAGTCCATGCATTGGTAGCTTGTACACGAATACTCTTACACGTCTGTATTCTAAGACCCAGAAGGACAGGGCTCTAATCCACAAAAGTATGGAGTTGTACTTGTAGAAGAATGGAGTATGCCATACATAATATTACAAGCCCATATTTTCCACTATGCACTGGTAAAATGTATACTAATACTCGTACACGTTTGTGGAATATGACCCATAATGCCAGGGCCCTATTCCACAATGGTATGGAGTTTTCCTCGTAGAGGTATATTGTGTTCCACAACAGAAAAATGTCTAGCTTCTGTTTTACCCCATGCCTTACTAGTTACAAGTACATTTCATCTGAATGTAATTGCGAAAGGTACTGATAATTTCAAGTTGTTTGATATTATTGGTGGAACACAATACACCAAACCCAAATTGTTCCAGTCCATCCATTTGTATCTTGTACTAATACTTTTACACGTTTGCGGAATAGGGTGAACAATGCCAGGACGTAAACATGTCGGAAATCACTAAGAATTATTCCCAACAGTGTCCAATAAGCGTCACAAGCTCCTACAAATTTCCTATTCAAGGAGATCGATGCTGAGGTGAAAATTTCATTGCTTACAACCTGACATTTTACTAGACATAAACACGTAGTTGGATCAAGATTTTCCGGATGTCAAACTTCAAATTGGTTTATTGCTATTTTCCTTATTATGGGTCGTGATGTACTGTAAAGTTTACGAATGGTTCTTCCTACACGATCCAGGAAGTTGCAAATCTCAGATGTTTGCATCTTTCGTGGCATCATTTCTGCCTGTACTTCGGAATATGCCCTACTGCTGCAATGTACCAACAAACATAAAGAGAACGTAGGCTGGCAGTGATTGCCTGCGGTTAGGTCAGGCAAAATATGCATGTTTAGCAGCGCTGATTTTAAGGTCTGTTTATCGTAGTTTAGGTTGTGATAAACACGAAAAGTACACCATCAAAAAGGATGAAATTGTGACATCTATGACAGGTCTCATTCTTGTCTATCACACAATTTGGCCTGAAATGTACATTAAGCTCATCCAGTCACTCAGCTGATCCATGTTTTTGTGTAGTCTTGGAGCAGGGCATATTCCATTGGATAACTTAACTTTTGGTAATTTCTATACTAATTTACAGCAAGCCAAACTGTATAAACTCGAGAAAAACAGCCACACGTTGAGAACATTGCTTTTTGCACATAATGTAACTATAATTCATACAAGTGCTGGGTGTTGATTTCCTTATGTCCTCAGGTTGCATTTTTTAATTGACAGTTACAAAATTAGTCACGCCCACCGCTTTGGTGATTTTGCGGCGGTGGGCGTGCCTAGCCAATTGAAAAACGCAACCCGAGAAAAACACAACATTGTGAAAAGTCCAAAATTTGGCCCCAGAACACCTTTTCCAAGGACCTTTCACACTAGGCAGTTGTAACTCGCAAGGTATGCAATAATAAAACAAAAGTCAGAAATTTTTTGTTGTGGTATATGATCCATACCTAAGGCAATACAAAAGCACTGCCTCCATGGACCTGAAAACCATCATCTGATAAACAGAACACCATAAACAGTGCACCATCACATATTTTCTGAAGGGACCATGTCTACCACAATGTTCCTCCCACCATTAGGCCATATCATGAAGGCAAACATTTCAAAGTTTCCATCATGCGCCATGGCCACCATAGGGGTCACATGGCCATCGGCGCCATCTTCATCAACTCGTTAGCGCTTCTGTCCTGAGTCTTGACAATTTCGTAATTAGTTGGGAGCCGAAAAACGGACACGAAGGGTGAAACGAAAGGGTGGTTTGCTTGACGAGCCTGTCGACATGCCATGCGGTCCAATTTAATTATGTGAAAAGGCTTTTTGGCAAATTGCATATTTAGCACCAGCAGCAACAGCTATGGCAATGGCTATGAGCTGCAAGAAAACGTTGACGCTCACCTAGGGTTCAGGTGTTGATCTCCAGGGGCCATTCTGGGGTGCGGAGGACAATCGTGCAGTTCAAGCCAAGGGCAAACAGCGCAAAACCCCGTTTCAAGAGTTCGTTTACTTGGCTCCCGCTTCGTAAATACGACATTAGCTATCCATTACCGCTTGAAAAACAGCATGGGCAATTGCATGGGGGACGCTCAGAAATTCCTGGTGGACATCACTGAATGGGTGTCTCATTAAACACCTACGATTCCCTGAACACATCAATAATATAACTAAGGAGACGTTCAAGTATTATGTCATCATCATAGTGGGTAGATAAATGACGGATGGAGGGGAGGTGTGAGGAGTAGGTTTAACAAAATAATAATGCCATCAATGCTGTTTTTGATACATTTGGTCAAAATTCATCATTGACATCCAGTTTTGCAAAACAATTTCGCCTCCTGTGATTTTCTTTTAAAATGTGCTTTTATGCGACTAAAATCCAGAATTTTTCCTCACATCTCAATAAAATCGGTGAATGATTGCGGAGAAGAGGGTCTGAAAATCACAAAACTTAGATGACAATATTTGAATGTCCCCTAAGGAACTATCAATAACAAACGCTGGTGTACTAAAAGATGGGCCACGTAAGAATTACAATCAAATTTTGATGAAAATGCTTTGGAAATATGAAAGCCTACCTCATGGTATAAGAAATCGGCAGTAGGGCATGCGATTCTGATTTCCAAATGGAATTTGGACGCTGATATCAGGAAATCTGACTTGCTATAACTCTTAAATCTTCAAAAGTTATAATTCCAATTGTACTGGTTCGCACTCAAAAATTCAGGGATGAGAAAAGTGTGCTTTGCACAATACGTTCCCAGGCACATTTGGAAAGTGATCTTTATTATCATAATATGAAAAGTAATTAAGAAGTAAGCACTTTATTTACATTGTTTTACCTTCATTTCGAAACCCAATTCATCATTTGAAAGTAAAGGTGACCCCTGACAATTTCTGGGGTGCTAAGGCGCAATCCCCACTCAATTTTTCGACGTTGGCTACATAACCTAGCAAATTTTGCAATTTCCAATGACGACTTTTTATGGGTTGCCTCGCGATTTTCGGTGGAATCGAGTCCACTTTCAAGCGGTCGGGTAACGGTTAAACACCCGCAATAAATTCGAGAGCGGATTCGGCTACAGCCCCACCTGGAGCCACCCACGCCTTTCTCAGAGTAACAAAGAAGGAAAAAAAAAAAAGAAAATGGGGAAAAAGCCACAAAGTCTGGCAGCCCGTTACAAACATTTTGCATATATTCAAATTGCATTTGGGTTACATAGCCCAGCGTGCAAAGTTCAGGCTGACTCGACACAATTCGATCGTGGCCTCAAAATTAATGGTAATTAGCACAAGCCAGACAGGTGATTAAGACTTTCCAATTAAAGATGGAGACGTTGTTTTAAGAGCGACCCTCGCCGCTGTATTACGAGTGGTATTTATGACCCAGCTGACACCATTTTGCCTAATCCAATTTCCAAAGGCGAATTGACAATAGGACGATATTAATGCCGCGTTAAGCCTGACTTTACGAGCGAATTTCCTCATTCTTGGCTCAATACTGCATTTCCCAAGGCCCGAAATGAAGAAAAAAAAATGTGTTAATCCATTCATGCCAGATCCTCCCACAGAGTAAGAACAACAGTCAACAGCAGAAGACGAAAACAACAACGACGAACCCTTTGGCAAATCCCCTTATTAGTGTTACACAATCTTTGGACTTCCTTTGTTGCGCAGCCTATTGTTTTAGCACGCTTGGTAACAAACGTGCCATTATGTTGTCATCCGAGCCGAAATAAAAAAACACGAAACTGATGGGAGAAACAAGATCTGCCCCCGTTAATCGCCAAATTGCCCATCCATGTAGAGAGGAATCGTGTTGCACCATGATCAGTTAAATCGAATGAACACATTAGGCATTTATAGCAGAACGTCGAAAACTGTTCAGAAAACTGAATTAGATTGCTCGTTTCCTACGAGAATCGGTTTTGATCACAATCGGGAATAATAACCTCGGTGTTTTCAGTATTATCGATCGAAAAACAAAATCACCGAAAAAAATCCGATCAATAATTGCAGCAATTGCAATTATTTTTATTTAGTGGAAACCAAATTGCGTGACCTGCACTTGCTCGATGAATACAAATTTAAAGAATTCCTTATGTCTGTTCCAGAAGCTTACTGAATACAATTACATTATATGTATTCCAATTTAGGCAGTTCATATGCGAATACTAGAAACCTTGCTGCATTATTACTTGTATTGATTTCAATGCATGCTGGTCTTATTGTACACGTGTTATTACCATGGTCAACAATATCAAACAGAACCCCAGGTTAAAACTAATTGCAAACACGATTGGACAGCAAATTTTTTGGCATACGTGACTGACGCTAAAATACAAAGGGTGTACAGGGTGTCTGGATTTCCCTCTTTGCAAAATTTCTCGAATTTTTCAGAAATTCGCAGTATTACTTCAATTTATCTATCTCTATACTGTATGTAGATACTGAAAGTTTAAGCCACACAGTATGTGGACATTCAAGGTTTTTCAGTCACTTTTCGCAAACGTGACTGGAAAACTCGCGAATACGTTCAGTTAACTACATTTTAAATCCATGGAGTCATTAATCCATTTGCAAGCTATATTTACCGTACGTTCCTTTCAAGATTTTAATGTATCCGAAGCAATTTCAATCGTGAATACATGTAGCAACATGTACATGTTGCTGGAATTAAGTAAAAATTGTTAAGTCACAAAATTCCAGACATTATGCGATTTTCCGTGACTTTTCCAAGTCACATCAATTTCCCTGACTTTACTAGGTTAGCAATTTCCCTGACGTTTTCTGGTCATATTAATTTTCCTGACTTTTTCTGGCCATATTAATTTCCCTGACATTCCAGGTCTTACAGGTTTTCCAGATGGTCAAACACCCTGAAACTCGGTGTTAAAAACAGGAACAGTCAACGCATCTTCAAAAGTGACTTTGGATAAAGTCCAGCGGTCAAAGGTTTATGAATTACACTTGCCCATAAGCCCAAGCACAGTCAATTCGTTCACTTTCGAATAGCGCAATTTCACTTTATCATCCCCTTCAGACGACATTGTCAGAAGCAGTCTCTATCGTCAAGCCACACAATTTGGGCAATTTTATCGATGTTTTTCTATGAAAGTACCTGGCACGACATAGGCGAGTAGCCCAATTATTTTAAGTACCAAAGGCGTTTTTCGGAGATGCGTGCACCAGAAGGCACTTGTGAAAAGGGGTAAAAAACATGACTGATCATTTCATCCCCTTTAATTTCCTCGAGTATTATTTATAATCTGAGCCATTTTCAAGCCCAGTAGCCACTGCTTGATTGCGCCACCAGAAAACGTTGCCCTAACCGGGTTACCCTTTCCTCTGATTTATCGTTAGTTTATATTAACGGCTGAGTTATGAGCCATCTAATTATGTCTAGTTAATAGCCATGATTACAGACTGTGTTCAAAACGCTGCATTATATACGAGCGTGTTTGCACAATGCGTTTGCATCGAGTTCTACAGCATTCGTGTGGCCACAATTGGCGAATTTCTTGACCCAAGTGCCCTGTCAATTGGTCCGTCAAAAATTCCCATCTCCACAATTTATTGAGCTTTAATTGGGATTACAATTGTAATTTGCTGACTGTTTTTCGCAAGGCTTTTCATACGCGAGCAGCGTTTTATTCGAAAGCACACAGTGCAAATACTCCAAATTAGTCCAAGTTATGACTTGAGGTCTTTCCCAAGGAAGCACTAGTTGAAATTAAGCACACGCATGCACAAGCAGGATAATGCAGCTTAAAACTGAAGTAGTCATCTTCCTTGAAAGGCATGTAATAAGGAAGTCGTATAGCTAGATCTGCATGAATTAAGTTTAGCTGGAAGATAAAACCATGTTTACTTAAGCAAATCGTCTCGAAATTCTTGAATTCATTACGGTGCTCCGAGTCATTTTCAACCTGTTATAAGTGGCGTTTGAAATGAGCAAAATTGGTTGCATACAGCTCCCAATGTCCCCAGCAGGAAGGTCGAACCAAGGACAAATTTTTTTTTTCAAAGGGAATTTCGGGCAAAATAGTAACAGTATGGATCATGCTTTCTGAATTTTTCGCACTACATATTTGCTAGCTCTGATGACACTGCGTGGCAACCAATGTACTGTATTTTGAATTTCCTTTTCGCAGCATACAATACCATGTTGACACTACTTGCATGGCATTCAATTTTTGAAATACATGTAGGCCTACATTAATAACTTTGCATAGCTATTTTCAACTGGGATTTTTTCTGTAACATTTACCAGCATACTGATACATCATTCTGCTATCACTCAGGAGTACAACATTCTAAATTTAGCATATTATCTTGAACACCATGAAGACATTGCAGGGCATACAATTTTTTGAAATAAAACCATTCCAAAGATATTTGGCGTGCCCTTTTCGTTTTAAAAACACATAACGTGGTTCACCGATGCATCGTAACGCATAGCCCTCGGTCGTGTAACATTCTAAGTTAGTATCCTGTACACCCCGTACGAAAACATTGCATTGCATCGAATTTTTTAAATACAATCATTCCAAAGCTACGTGTATTTGAATTGCCACCTTCGCTTTAGCTTTTAATTGTATATACATGTACTTTTTTTGCTATATAGCATTCAGGAGAACAACGTTCTAAATTATTAACTTCTACCATGATGGCAT
Organism: Kryphioiulus occultus; assembly: GCA_034687865.1. NCBI lineage: Eukaryota > Metazoa > Arthropoda > Diplopoda > Julida > Julidae > Kryphioiulus > Kryphioiulus occultus. Next base: position 25,434 of record JAQGAF010002006.1, read on the forward strand.
TGCTTGGGATGCAACCGCTGAAATAAAACCATCCCAAAACTATTTTGACTTACCCTTTCCCCTTTACAACAGAATACGTGTATTTCACAGATGCATCATTTTGTTAAGACGCAGGCGTACAACATTCTAAATTATTAGAGTTTGCGCTCCACGTAAAACGTAAACGTGACGCCAGTCTTTTTTAGCATTGCTGATGGATGGGAGAAAATCACGTGACATTATCCACGTGCGCGTTCACGGTCAAGAACGGCGTTTTCGACGTGAAAATGAGCAAACTCACGTCCATGCATTTTACCAGCAATATTGAATTACTGAAT